>JAUIRJ010000256.1:0-27402 GCA_030555515.1 Acutogordius australiensis | reverse complement strand
ACCCTCGATTACACACATGAAAAATGAGTTACACCAACACACGCATTGGGTCTTTTTTGACCCAGACAAAAATTCAATTTACTGCAAATCCGTTATAGTTGAGAACTTAATTTTTTTTTATTCCAAAAGTCAATTGATATCTTTATAAAACTGACTTAAAAATTTAAGCTTTGCACGCTTATTTTCAATATAAAATTAAAAAATCTGAAAACACTCAATTTATTGCATATTTTAAAAAAACTTAAAAATTTTATAAAATATCAATAAAATATTCACAAAAACGATATTTATTTAATATTTATAATGCAATGAACAAAATATAAAAAGATAAAGTAAATACAATAATAATAAGATAAAACCATCCATACTTAAAGTTAGGACTTTTTTCCAAAAAATAAAAAAATTTTAAATGCAAAAATTGCAAATTATCTCAGAATGTTTTTTACAAACAGCCCTGCTACAGCTTATACATAAATTTTTGGTTTTATTATTGTCAGAAACACAAACATGTCATCGTTTCCTTGATTTATATAATTTATCATAACCAAAATTCTGCCAGGATTATAGGATTTATAGAGATTCTCATTAAAGTTTTCTAGTAATTCTCTTATGGGAGTAGCTTTATCAGTTAATTTTCTTATTGATCTTGTTTCAGGATCATCAAATGTCAAAGCTTTTAATATCAAAGCAAATCTAGAATTCAAAAATAAGTTATACCTCCTTTGTGACATAGCTAATTTAAAAAAATTTATCCCAAATAATGGACTCCAAATATATCTTATATTAACTTTATTATTTTTTTAAAGGCCTGCATATAAAAGTATGCCAATTAGGCAATAAAATTCTTCCATTTCAATATATTCATCAATTCTTAAATTGGAATGATGCAATATATTCTTTACCATATTATCAGTAATGAACAATTTAAAAAAATCTAATGATGTTATAGCCTTCAAGGAATATTCTTTCAAACCAGGCTTTTCAAATATAGTATTAATAGCTCTTGTTCTTGTTTGTATTTGTGGTTTTTTTGACCATTTAGTTTTATTGAGACCTTAAATAAAATAAAAAAATATAACCAAAATAAGATTTATAAGTTTGTCTAGATAATAGATTGTTTTCATCGTCCTCCTGATCAGTATTAGAATCATCACTTTCATTTATTTCAAGGTTATCTTCGGTATCTTCATCGTCTGATATTAAAGGTATATCGTCTTCGTCCATATGTGATAAAAGTTATATGGGGTCAATTTGGACCCAACGCATTAATGTAATTTCATATTTAAAATTTTGAAAAAATACACATTGGGTCATAAACGACCCAATATATTTTACAATTTTATTTTTTTATAGTTTTATTTAATTTTATATATTAAAACAGATATTTTTAGGATTTTTAGCAATTTTTTAAAGCATATATTGAGAATTGTAATATATAAATAATTTTAACAAAAGATATCTTAAAAATAAAATGTAGCTGGGTCGAAAAAGACCCACTGTGTGTAATCGCGGGTTAAAATGAAATACATATCAACAAATTAAATTTTTTGGTCGGGATAATGATTACCTATCAAGTTACGCAACACATATGCCGTTTTTCAAAATCTTTTGACACTTTCAAAAACTTGTTGGGTTTCTTTATATATTTCGCAATTTTATTTAATTGTTGTACAAACCAGTGCTGGGAAAACAATGAGCCAAAAAACTTTGGCTCATTTTTTCCCCCCAAAACATAAAGAAAGAAAGGGAGCTACAAATAAAGGGCCAAAATAATAATTCAGAAAAAGCTCTTACTAAGAAAAGGGGAAACGCCAAAAAGTGGCTCTTAAAAAGAGCCCCAAAAAGCCCATTTTTTGTTTTCTTCAAAATAATTTCGTAACATTTTGATTTTTTCTTTATAATAATGATGGGTGGTTTAATTTTTCTTAAAGCTCCTAGGAGTTTTTTTTTGAAGAAAAGGGGCTTTTTTTTAACATGCCCCTTTTCTTTAAGCAAAAAATGGGGCTTTTTTTGCCATGCCCACGAGTTTGTGGGCATTTGGGAAAAAAATTTAAAAAACTTGTTAAAAAAAGCCCATTTATTTTTTCCAGCCCTGGTACAAACACACATAAGAATTGATTAATATGGGAAATTTTCGCAAGATTTTGGTTTATTTGTTGTGTTAACATATCCAAATTCAAATTTAAAATCTTTTAGTCTAAAAAATTATTAAACGATTTGATTTTTTGTTTTAGAAGTTTTTTTTGTTAATTTTGTCAAAAATAAATTGGTTAAATATGGAAGTTTGAGGAGATTTTACAAAATAATAAATGTGTTTGTAAATAGTGTTAGGTTTAATATAATCAGGTACTTTTGCTTTGTCTATTTTAATAACATTTAATTTTTTTAAATTAATATTGCAATAATAACACATCGACGTTTTGACTTTTATTAAATAACAGTTGTTAAATCCCAAAAAATAAAATTTTTCAAAATTTAAGGACGGCAGTTTGGCCTTATAATGAAAAAGGTAACCTAAAATTGGACATCAAGTACACTTGAGATGAGGAATTTTCGTGAAATTTTTTGTCGATGAGTGCTGTCCATTTCAATATTATTTACATCTTTCTAAGTTTTGGTCTCTACATGTTATAGGCCATTTTCAAATTTACCAATGTTTTATATAGGCTACCGGAATAAAAAAAGAAGGAAATTGGCAAAAAAGAACAGGTCTTAAAATTCTTGCCAATTCAAATTTTTCGATAACCCGTAAAAAAGGTTTGAAATTTTGCAAACAGTACTATTTAAATCAATACACTAAATGTTAAGCAATTAAGTTAAATTTTGTTGAAAAAACATGTCCAATTTTTAACATAAATTTGCATGTAATAAATCACAGGGCCGGGGAATTTATATTGTATATTTTCTTATACTAGAGTGTATAGAAAGATTGCAAACAAACCTTTGAACATGCTAATTCCATTTAAATCAGAAATTGCATGATGAATTTAAGTATCGATACCTGCCTCACCCCCCGCCAAACTTTGAGATGTAAAAAAATACATATTTCAATGTTAAAAACTTTTTATTTACATTGAAATTTTATTTCCATAAACATCCGTAGGTAAAATTTTAATCTTGCCTTAACCTTACAAACGTTTTATCAACTGTTGCTTTGTATATGTAAAACTTGGAATAAATTGTTTTATTTGATAAACAACCTGAAAGCATAATTAATTCTAAAATATTTATTTTGGTTAAACAAATGTCACCATGTCAATAATACGTAAGTTTGGTAATAGTTATGTCACATACCTTTATTATAGTTTCTTGTCTAGCAGGTAACCTATTATAAAAAATATAATATAAAATTGTGCTTTCAAGTGTTCTGCCTATTTTGGCCCGTTAACGAGTAGGGCGGAGGTGCCCAAATGATGGGCCGAGCGGGGCAGTAAATTTTGAAATGAACATCGGTCCAATGCAATACAAACAAATGCCATCAGTAATAATGTATTTGGAGTACGCCCTCATTTATATTCCCTTATTTTTAACAAAATTTAAGTAGAATAAATTTTTTTTTAATTTAACCTTACTTAAAGCAAGACTATTAAGATTGGTTACAAGCGACTGACTGTCAGTGTTGTAAATCAGTAGTTGATGACTTGCTCATTTCTTTTTTCACTGCTTTGCTTTGCATGAATTTAAATGCTTATACTTGCATAAATTAATATCTTTAAGTAAATGTGATAATATATTGTTAACTGAAAGTTTAGGGCTTTTTGATCAGTCTCAAATTCTAAATATAATTATATATTGAAATTTTGCTGGCCGAAATTCTTTAGCTCGTGGTCAAAGATAAGTGATTGCCTAATACCCGACAGGACCAAAACGGGCTATGCCCTGAAGGATATGCTGTCAGAGATATAGGAAAATGGGGTCATTGTTTTCGCAGGTTTCGACTTTTGCCAGAGTTGTGAAACCTGATGCTTTAATATTCCAAGGGCTGCGGCGTCATTTCAATGGATATTATGGTATTGGCGGAGACGCGCCTAACCCTACTAACCCTAGCATAGCAATTTCAATGCTCCTCACCCCACCCCCCCCCCCCCCCCAATTTAACTTCTTATTAAAAAGCGAGCCAGGTTGACCGAAAATGTTAATATTAGGCGACGGGCAGGTCTCACCAAGATGGGACTAAATTTTGACCACTGCCAGGCTGAGCCTGATGCCAATCACTGAAAACTAGAATTTAGTGAATTTAAGACGCAAAAGCACTTCTAAAATTTGGAAGACTGCAATAAATTAGTTAAATTAGATCTGAATTTATGTTTTTTTGACTGGGATGTATCTTTGGCACCCTAGATTGGAAATCAAAGTCGGGACATCGGCCTTTCCGGTGCCCCGCCAGAAAGTCCGGGTCGGGTTAAAATTTAGAACGGGCCGGCCTTAATTTAAAAATAGTTTTAGGTCAGATTTGGATGATTTTTCCTATTTCATAATTATATTGTTCTTGAAATAAAAACTATAATTGACAGAAATCTAACACGATGGAGGATATTACGTTAACTTGTGGTATTTAATTGATAGATTAAAAAAATATACCTAGCAATAAATAATTTCTGGTTTGTAGAGAGCCAGTACCGATGCAAAATAAAAACCATAATTTGGGGGCGGGTTAAGTTTATTAAACAAAATTGGTCTGGCCTGGTCGGAATATCACGGCCTTTAAAATTTAGTTTGTATGGAGTTATAAAATATGTTTGGGTATATAAAATAATCATACCTTCTTTCATAAAAATGTGTCAGTTAATTCACATGCGACCTTTTGTAAAAGCCTTCTATTGACCCTTTCACTTCTGAAATAAGGTATAAATGCACTGCCCCGTTTTAATCTTTTGTTCAGAGCTATTGTTTAAGGCACTTAAACTAAACCCTTGTGACACATCTCTCGTGAAAAATGCTAAATGTTAAGATCTCAGGTTAGTGCATAACTTTCTATAACAATAAAAAAAACAATCTAGGTCAAAATTTTGGTGCTGATTATGCCTCGGATTTTTGGTTCAGTGTCTACGATATTTTTCATATACTTGACCCTCTTAATATTATACCGGGCTGATAGCAAAAATATAAAAACACAATGGATAAAAAAATTTTTTTTAAAAACACTTATCCACAAATTTTATCTTTAAGTCAATATTTATTACCTGAATAGGTGAATGAGATTTTGTGTTTTTTTTGTCCAGACCATATTTGTAGGAAATTTGAAAGTTTGTTAAATTTGCTTGAAAAATTTTACAAAGATATATTATACAGTTTTTGATGTTGTTTTAAAAACTATTTAGTTGGGCAAAAAATGTAAATATTTGTGTGGCAAAAAGATCCAATAATTTAGACAATTCAAATGTAATAAAAAGCCTTTATAAAAAATAAAATAGTGTGTTTTTATATAAATTAAGAGGTTTATTTTAATAAGAAACAATAAACAAGGTTCAAATGAATTGTGATTTGGCACCCAAATTTTTGATAATCAAGCATTTGACTACTTTTGGGTCTCATAAATAACGTAAGATAAACAATTCATGCTAAAAAAGCCCTGAAATTTTTTTTTACAAAATCTAAAACCAAAATTTTATCAATATAATATGTCTTGTATAAAATCAAAACCAAAATTTTAAGAATAGATATATGGTAGTTGATAAGGCATTTTAAAAAATTTAATTTATTTTGTATCATCATAAAATATTTAAAAGTTAGAATGAGCTTATTTTAACTTTTATATTAAAACAATACATTTAAAATTTGGTGTAGCCAACTAACTTTTCTTAGCATTAGTTTCAGCTACAGTATTAAATATGTCTATATTTATTTAATAGTTATATATAAAAAATATAATCATTTAACTTTAGGACACTTAAGTCATAGTGCAAATGTATTCTTAAATTTGGACTTTCTGACGATCTCTTAATATGAGCATCATCTAAAACGACATGATTGATCAACTAAAAATAAAATTAAATATTGATGTTTAGATGTCATAAACTCTCATTGTGTTAACAATAAATATTTTATTATACTAAAATATAATTGTTAAAAGTTTTTTCAATGCTAACCTCTTTTGGGGGTTTATGATTACAATAATATGTATTAACCAATTGGTTATTTACATAAAAAATCAAAAAAGATGTGAGCATCAAGCTCGCGCGGTAATTTAAAAACTCAATATGACTTCATGAATGAATATTTTTGCCCCTTGCAAAAGAGCAGGTGATTATTTTGTTATTAGTTAAAAACCCATAAACTCGTATATTTAAACGTAAAATTTAAATAATGTTTAAAACAATTTAAAAATTTTTTTAAAAACGCGTAATTTGTGCAGCGGTAATTTGGTTAATGTTAAACGTTGCAAACCGTAGCAAAAATTATATCTAACTTTCCCTTACAATTATGCTTCAATTTTTAATTTTATTACATTAAAACTTTTTTTTTGTGCTAATAAGGCAAACTTTAGTCAAATATTATATATATGTAATATATTTTTTTTACTTGTGATCAACTAAAATAACGTAGGAATCTGATGTATGTAATATGAGACGCATAAAAAACACATATATAGTATAAATAAATAATAATTTATATATTATACTTAAAAAAATCTAACTTTGTGCTAATTTGCCGATTAATTTGTTGATTTAACCAAATTATGAAGAACAAACAAGCATATGACTTCAAATTTAAATTTTTTAGAAATATTTGTCTTTGATTCCAAGTGCTCATGTTTTACATAAATAGGGTAAGTGAATGTAATTTCTGCAATTTATAAGCTTTCAACTAATTTTTTATATTTATGTCTCTAGAGACTGCACATTTTTACAAAGGTTCATAAAAAAATATCGAAATAATTTCCAAAGCCATAATATATCAAAATAAGGCATAAAAAAAATTAACGTTAAGAAATTTTAGAATTAATTTAAACATTGTATTCTCAAAATAACAAAAGCTGCTAAAACTTGAAATTAACCCGCAATTGCGAAAGTGAAAAATTTGTAACGGGATAGATATATTGGGGTCCATACAGACCCCCAAACTTATATAATTTGAAGCTTTAAACATTATTTAATTATTTTTGAAAACGTGTTATTTAATTATAATATAGGTTATCCTAAATGTATATCCTAAATTTTAACACAAAGTAGAAAAAAATCTGAAAAATGGTTTTTTATCTTTTTATATTCAATCAATAATCTTGTCAATAAACTAAATAAATCGATATTATTAATATCGAATTATTAGGCAATGCAGAAACTTTTTTAAAGGGGGGCAAGAAATTTTTTTCGAGGAAAGGAACTACAAATTTAATTTTAATTTTGATATTTTATTTGCAAAATTATTTTATAAGGCTGTATATTTTCCAAATAATAGCAATTATATTGATTTCTATTCCCTTTTATATGTTTGATAATTAGATCAACTGCTGGTTACATCATAAAAATTATAAAAAATTTCTAAAGGGGGGCAACTCCCCCCCCCCCCCCCCCCCCGCCCATGGTTTAGGTCAGGTCAGAACATTCTAAAAAAATTAATAAAAAAAATATTATGACCTAAAAAATTATTTTTGGCTAATACTCACCTTAGAAATTAGTTCATTAAAAAAAATACATTTTATTAACAATACAAACATATTATATACTTAAGGGCACGTACAAAGTGAGTCTTTATTTTCGTAAAATTTTTTTTTTTTTGAAAAATTTATTTGTAATAAAGCGCAAATTTTTAAAAACACATAATGCTTTTTCTGAAATAAAATTTTTTTTTTAAATTTAAAAGTGCTAATCGCGGGTTAAACTAAAAAAAGTGCATTGTTTTATAGGTACTTTTTTATAATAGTTTCACATATAAGGGCACGTGCAAAGTGACTTTTTATTTGAGTGCCCTAATATGTAAAACTATCATAAAAAAATACCTATAAAACAACGCACTCTTTTTAGTTTAACCCGCGATTAGCACTGTGGGGTTTATACGGACCCCAGCACATTTTAAATTTTAAATATCTTTAAAAATATTATACATTAGTGCTCAATTTTTTGTGATTTTTTTTTAAATATATTATAAACAAAACTATTAAATAAAATTTGGTCTAAGTCTCATAACAAAATTTGTTTTATTAAAAATTCAATTGGGATCCGTATGGACCCCACACTCTCAATTTCACTGTTAAAAACCATGATACAGCCTCAATGTAAATTTAAATTTTCTAGGTAATTTTTTTTAATAGTTTTACATATTAAGTATATAAAATGTTGTACAATAATAATAAGGATTATTTTTTTCTGTTAAACATATATAAATTTAGGTAAATAATAGCAAAAATTAATTTTTAATTTCAAAATATTTTTTTTCATGAATTCTTCTAAAGATGTTCTACTAGACCTAAAAACACTATTTGATTAATAAAACTGATACATTTAGTTGATTGACAAGATTTATCTAATGAAATATAGAGAAATAAGAAATTCTTTTTAGAGATTTTTTTTACTTTGTGTTAAATAAAATTTGTAATATACATTAATAACTTATATTGATTTGTAATTAAAAAGCACGTATTTTTCTTCAAAATATTAAAACAAACAAAGGTGAAAGCTATTAAACTTTTAAAGTTATAGAGATTTAAAATTGGGGTCCATATGGACCTCACTATAGCATTCGCGTTACAAATTTCTCACCCTACCATTCGCGGGTTTAATTTATATCAAGGCAATTTCAGGGTTTTTAACATTAAAATTGACCATGTGGGGTCCATACGGACCCAAATCAAATATAATTTTTTAAACAAATTTTGTAATTAGACTATGACCAAATATTATTTACACTTTTTATTTATTATAAATTTAAGAAAAAATCACAAAAATTTAAGCAAAAATATATATTTTTAAAGGTAATCAAAATTGAAAATGTGCTGGGGTGTATGTAACCCCACAATGCTAATCGCGGGTTAAGTGTTTATTTTCAAACAGTAATCTTATAAATTATTTCTATATCTGTAATATAATAAATTTTTATATTTTTTAACAGAAAATATATTTCCCATAAAATTAAATGATGCAAAAAGACAACTTGTTATAAAATGTCTTTGCATAAATCAGTCATGGGGAAGGAGGGGGATCCAGACGATACCAAATTCACTTTAAAAATTTTCGTAAAAATACATTAATTTAAATTTTTTTTAGTATTTTGAAATTGATAACTTTTCACTTAAATAGTTATTTTTAAACATTTCTGTCCGCTTGTTCAGAAGATACTATCAATTAAAAAAGTGTCGGAGTCCTCAGGCCCCCACTTATGCAGTATGTTAATTTGAAAGAATATATATGAAAAAATAGTTATATATAACTAGTTATTAATATTAGGGTAAAAAATTAAATAAAACATGAACATAAACGTTAAATGCGCATAAAAAAAGTTTGCAAACGTGTTAAAATATAAGCAATAAATAATTAGCTGAATGAGCAGTGTATTGTATTGAACTATTTTATCTTAGAGGATTTTAATTAAATTAAAATATTCATCAAAATTCAACGCCCTTAGTTAATGATAATTCGTGTTCTAAAAGAACCAAATCACCTTTAAGCAGGTCACTCACTAGTTGTCAGCCGTTATTATCCTTCTTAAAGAAGAAAATGTGGCCTCACAACTCGACGTTGAAGAGCCATTTAACAAACTTATAGGAAAAATGTTAAATAGATTAGAAAACGCATCATTGTAATCATATAAAAATTTAACAAAATCAATAGTAACACATTTTTTGTAATTATTAAGTTTCTTATTAAAAATTTTTTGGCTATGTCAATTTCTTTAGATAATGAATTTTTATCAATATTACTTATTTTTAAAAGAGGCTCTAATTTATTTATATCTAAAATAAAGGTTAATCAAATTTATAAAGGAAATCTAAAGATTTTAAACAACTATTATCGGTAAAAAATCTAGTATCAAAATATAAATATAAATCAATAATATTAAAATAAATACTTTTTTCATCATTAATATTTAAAATATTTTCAATATGAGTAGAAAATAAATAAAAATCAGAAAAATCTTTAGGTTTGGTTTTTCTTTTATCCATAGATAAATTATTGTCATTTAAAAAAATATTAATATCAAAACAATTTTTGAATAAATCTTCAAATGTATTTTTATTTCTTAATTGTTTAATTTCTAACAAACAATGGTGTATTAAATCAGAACTTTTAGAAATATAAATCGTTCTGCATTGAATTTGATCTATATTTATTTTTAATAATTAAAATAATTTTTCAATTAAATACAAAAAAATAAAATGATGATTATAAATATGGTCAAAAAACCCCGATTCGGCCCTGTGACCTCAAGATATAAAAGTTTTTTTTATTTTTTTAAAAGAGTATTAAATATATCTGTGTAATTTAAAAAAAAACAATGGGCAGGTAGTGACCACACCACCAGGGCAACAGCCGGGGTATGGTCCCGCATTCACTAACTACCTTGATTGCATCACGTTGAAAAAATTTATGAAGGGAAGAAAAATTATCAAAAAAATCCTTCCCTTAACTTAAAATAGGACAATCTTTTACAACAAGATGCAATCGGTGGTAAAAGCAGTGATTATACGGAACATGGTGTCCAGCTATTTTGCTTAGACGGGCATTACGTTCGCCCCATCGTAGCATTGTGCGATCAGGTTCTTTGGTTCTAGATTATATTCTAACAAAAGATTGTTGTTAACTGAGAAAATTTCTTAGGTATCAGATTTATGAATTGGTTTCACAAATATAGAGCTTTCTGTAAAATCAAATTTTTCTATATATTTCTGTTAGTTTGAACTCTCTTGCGGATGAGAAGTATTAATGAATAAAAACACTTTAAAAAAAGTAAATATTTTTAGGATAATATTTTTTAAATATTTTTGACGGAGCAAATTTAATTATATTATGTGGAAGAAATAAAATTCCTATGTATTTTTGGGAGGGCAAACTCAATTTTTTTTGGGGGGGGGGGGGCAAACATAAAATTACTATGTATTTTTTTAGGGGGCAAATTCAATTATTTTGGGGGGGGGGGCAATCAAAAACTTTTGGGGTGGGGCCCCCCCCCCCCAAAAGGGGTCTAGAATCGTGCCTGCTTTCTTTTGAAATTTTTTATAAAATTTAACAATTACACTGGACAACAAAAAAAACAACATAAACAATTTTTTGAGGGTTTTGTAGAGAATTTTCTTGCGATAACGACCGGGTTTAGTTTTTTTTCCAATGCCTCCAATTTTTTTTAAACCGCGTCCAAACTTCAGAAAAAAATTCACTTTCTTTTACTACTAATTCTACAAAAAATCTATTGGCACATTCAGATTTCTTATTAAAAACATATATAAAAAAGGTTATTACCTAAAATTGTTAGCAATTTAATTTCAAGTTATTTAGGATCAAAAAACCGATTTTTGACAAAAACCACTAAATTTATAAAAATGAAAAAATAAAAAAAAATTTAATATTTGAAAAAAATTTAAACCCCTTACGTTAATAATGAATGTTTTCGTTATCTAAATATATTTTTAAACTTTTGTTACTCCCCATAGGTCTTATGATATAGAAGCCCAAAATACCCCAAAAATTGAAAAATCTCAACTTTGACACCGAATAACTACTGAGGCATTGGCTAAATTTCTGATCTCATATTCGTGATCAGCGCCAAAAACATGACCAAAAACCATAGTTGCCATAAATGATGCTTAGGGTCGTCTAAACAGTGTTATATAAATAAAAATTTAACATTGGCTAGGGCTTTTACTAATTATGCACAAAATATTTTTTATTTATTAAATACTTAAACCAAATTATAAATTGGTTATATAAATTATTTGTTTATTAATAAGATATAAGTTTTTACACACTAAGGTTTACGCTGGTTTTTTGACAACTAGAAATTTTACGTTTTAAAATTATGGTCTTTATTTTAGGGTCAAACAATAAAATGGTGGGGCTTATACATATTAATAAGTTTTAACTACACCTTTTCATTAAAAAAAGGTTCAATGGTTACTCAGCAAGTCGATTTTAAAAACAGGCGAAAAATTTTGTCGGTATAAGGGTCACTTTTGATTTGTAAAATTAACAACAGTTTAAATCAAACTATTATAGTCTAACTTAATTGGCATGTTTTACTTAATTACAATCAGATTTGGCACATTGGCGAATTTTATTATAAGAGGGCATAACTTTGTCCATAGAAAAAAAATTTTTTTATTTGAATTTTTTAAAAATCATGCCGGTCTTAAACATTTGAATTCAAATATTAGAGAGAAATATTTTAAGAATTATTTGAAAAATTAAAAAATATATTTTTTGAGTTATTTAAAATTTTCAGATGCATTTTTGTTATTTTAAAACTGTATTTTTATAATATATGCACTAAGGTAGCCCACAATACAAACTTAATAAAAAATTTCCAGCTACACTTATGAAATACATTGCATTCAAAGTTTTCTTATTGTTTTTTAAAAAATATATATATTGGTTAGACACATCCTGCCAACGTTTTAGGTTTTCAGCATCCAAATACCCTACCAGGGAACCAAATTATAGTTAAAACAAAGTCTTGAAGGGAAAAAGTTTATCGATTGGTGGTGGATGTGATATATAAAAAACAGCTACTGTGAGATTTTAATGTTAAAAAAACAATTTTTTTAACCCGATAAAAAATCGTGTTCTAAATATTCTGCGAAATATTTTGTATAACCGAAATTTGGAACTTGATATACTTAAAATTAATATCTCACTATTACAGACAGAGGTATTAAATCAATATCGGGACCCCAAAGCTTACCAAGCCCGTCGTGCCGAAATCAAAAAAAAATTACGGGCCGGGCCGAGACAATATTTCAAATTGCCTTATTTTTTTTTAACTTGTTATCAAGAAATAGAAATGGTAAATTTATTATAACGTATTATTATTAATGATTTTAAAGCAAATATTTATAGCTAACAACCGGGCTGGGATATTACGTCCATCAAAATTCATACCAATAGATTTTTTAATTTTATTTCTATTCTAGAGGTCGCAAAATCAGTCAATTTTGTCATTTTTTCGTTCGTCGCGAATTTGCAAGGTTTGGTCTCAGGGATGCTTCGAAAAACGAAAAATGTTAAATATAACATCATTATTATTTTGTTGCAATTTTATAAACCTCGGCGAACCTTTATAATTTTGGTAGATATGTGGAGTCGTGATATTCCGGGGCCCAAGAAAAAATGGTATTCACTTGCACAAAAAACAATGGGTTTGAGGGTTCCGCCATACCTTTCCTCATTTAAAGGCGCCATGCTCGTAAGGGGTTTGACTCTTTTAACCATAGCAAACAATTAATACAACTGACGGTTTAAATAAAAAAACATTTCTAACTATGACTGTGCCTCGTGAAAAAATAATGCGTAGAGAAGCGTTTGATTTATATCAAAGTTTTTCATACAAATTTTTTTTGCAAGTTATATCCAAACGGGCAAATTACATTAATATTTTATTTTTAGACATAGGCCGTTCATTATTTTTTTGTTAATATTGTATTTTTCCATTTTGAATTTAGTACAAGCAACAGCCTATAGCAAGATCTTACATCAACATTTTTACTAAATATTTTGCGCCTCAACCTAAATATGGCACGATTTTCAGTCGGTTAAAAATATATTTTAAATAATTTCTCGAAATTTTTTTGTTTTTAAATCCCATATGTTTTTGTGAAAATTTAAAAATTTTCAATGGTAGCTGGCAATTGAATCGAAAAAACGATAAACGGATAGAAATTCCAAAGATGGATGGCATGTCTGGTCTCTATAGATCAGATATCTCAAAAATTGTCGAGCTGTGTCTTTTGAAGTAATTCGAGCAAAATTTCTATCATGCCGAGTTCGAAAACGGTAAATGAATTTATGGCAAGTATGAGATAAGTGCTGCGATTCTTAGGTTAATTGCAAGGGATGAAAATCAATAACAAATAAGTATTAAAAAAGGTTTCATTTTTTATATTGTCTATCCAAATTTTTTAACCGGACTGCCAAATTTTTATTTCTCAAATAAAAATAATAGGATCAATAAAACAATTACTAATTAAAACTTATTTTCTGAAAGTCAAACGATGGTTTACGGAAAAGAAAATTGGGGAAAAAATGATTATGCTTATTAAGATAAGGATTAAAATAGTAAATCAAGCAGGTAACCCTAGGTTTAGCCTTATTTTGGCGGTACTGAGATAGAACATATTTCCAAATATTGTATTTTAAAATGGTTACTGAAATTATTTATGGTGTTATCGCCAAACTAATAATATCGTAAACATTTTCAGACGTAAGTGGTATTTTGATAAAAAAAAACGAAAAAACGGCAAATAGAATGTTAGTCTGCCTTCTTCGCCTTCAAAAGAAATTTTATAAAAATTAGTCCAAAAAACAATATGTTACATTTTAACCTTTTTAAATGGCGATGAGATTTTGCAAAATGCACTGAAACCTTATGATGTGTTTGCAAGCCTATTTTTGTTTTGGAAACGTGACACGGTCTATTTTATAAAGGGTTACGGCAAAATAATGTATTTAATTAATAATCCATTACACTGGTTGATAAATCAATTAGTGATTAAAAAAAAATCTGACAATGGGGGAAAATAATCCGCAAAAATGGGCCTTGTGTCATATGTTTACAAATTTTTGAAGTTCGTCCATTTCTTGAGATATAAATCGAAAAATGGCCAAAACCAAATTGACTAATTTTGCGACCTCGAGAAAACCTAAAGAGAAAAAATTAAATGCTTTGCACATTAAAATCACTTAACTTATGGTTTTATTAACAGTAAAAGTTTTTTTAAGTATCAAGCTCTTACATCAACTAATACAGAATATTTGGTATCCCAACCTAAATAGGACACGATGTATTATCGGGTTTAAAATAAAAATATTATTTAAAGTTTAAATTTAACGGTAGCTGTTTTATATAAGGTCAATTCCACCTCAATCCAGCAAGTCCGGGAAGGGTACCCCTTTTGATTTGGCTGAAATTTTGCATGGAGGTAGTATCTAAGAGTATCTCATAATCTGGAATTTTTTTTTGACCGGAAGTGATTTTTGACGAAGATAGGGGCAAAAGAAATAAAAATTGCAAGGTGAATTTTCACATTTAATGCAACTTTGCGAGGTTATAAGTCAAAAAGTAATATAGCTAGAGACTTAATTTTTTTTTTATTTTGAAGAGGACAATAAGGGCTATCTTGCATGTGTTTATAATTTTAAAATTATTTTTTTGAAATTTTACAATTTTGTAAAGAACATTCAATTTGATATAACTAAAAAAACGTATTTTTGAATTTCTTAAAAAATTGCTGAAATACAGTCCTTAGTATTCATTATTAATATGTGAACTCAAAAGTATGGGACCGACTAGACTTTTTAAAAAATTCAAAAAAAAAATTTTTTTTTTTTGATTTTTAAAAAAAAATTTGCTCCCTGCACTATATTAAAATATTTAAAAGTGCCAAATTTGTTTATATATAAGAAGTTAGACATAGGGGCAAATAGGTTAGGCTATAACAGTTTTATTAATTTGATTCAAACTATTGTCAATTTTGAAAAGAAAAGGGGAACTTTAGAACAAAAAAATTGGTAATTTTCAGTATTTTACTCCTATCTTCTAAGCCGACTTTCTGGGTCACTACCAAACCAATTTAAAAATTTAAAACTGCATTTTATACATAAAACATCACTATATAACATATATTTCCCCCAACATTTTTTAACGTACCCATAGCTTTTTATGAAATAAAAACCAAAGTTTGCCAGGTTTTTTGAAATTTTAAGGTGTAAATAATAAAAACTTAAAATTTTTATGCTAATATATGTTAACTTTTACTAGTCATTTTTAGTTTGATGAACAATATTAGAATATGTACGTAATTCTCAATATTTATCCTCGGTAAAATTCAAAAAATTTGTTAAATTTATTGTATAAAAAAAAAATTAAGAGGATTTTAGAAAAAATAATAAGGTTAAAAAATTTGTAAAAAATTATTTTTTTCTATTATTTAATAGTTTTTAAATAAAACAGCCTCAACAACGTTAAATCTGACAAAAATAAATAAAATAGAATATATTTGGCTTATTTAGAATATTATGATTCAACAGATTTTCTTTTTTTATGATTATCAACAAACTTAAAATAAACGTAAAAAGTCAATTATTTTATGAAACATAGTGATATGGTTTTTTGATATTATAATTACATTAAAGAAGTCAATTTTAGGGTTAAACAACCTTAAATGATTATAACGGGCAGAATTAGCTTCAATGATGAATTTTAAGACTAAATATTAGACCCAATTTAATATAAACAAAATATAAACATTCAGTCTTTTTTACTAATTTTTACAAATGCCAAATATGTTTTTGAAAGGCTATTTATAGCAAGGCACACCATATATATCTAACTGACCTTAATAAAGTTTAAAAACCAACAATTTAAGTTCCATACATTTTAGTTTTATAATATAGACGCACTAAACCTATTAAAG
This sequence comes from Acutogordius australiensis, assembly GCA_030555515.1. Classification (NCBI taxonomy): domain Eukaryota; kingdom Metazoa; phylum Nematomorpha; class Gordioida; order Gordea; family Gordiidae; genus Acutogordius; species Acutogordius australiensis. The sequence goes on along the minus strand of JAUIRJ010000256.1, from coordinate 10,844 downwards.
AAAGAGGAAATATTACTGTTACTTGATTCTTTGGGCATATGGATTTGGGCGATTGACCTAAAGTTTTTTATAACTAAATGCGTTCCTTACGAGTTTTAACACAAGAATGTGTTTTAATAAATACATTAAATTACAAATTTAATAAAAATAATGAAATGATTTAATAATCTCATTTTTTTATATTTTACCTATCTAGTTCTTTTAAGATTTTCTATACATAACATATATATTATTTTTTTAACACTTTAACAGGCAAAATATGACTGATTATATAGGTTCTAGATATTTTTAGATAATTTTGCCAAAATAATAAAAAAATAAGCTTGCACAGACGAATACAATCTGCGTTAGTTTTTTGACACCTGAAAATTTGCTGTTTTTTGGCAAATTTAGGTATTTTTATTGTAGAAGCGTCAAAATCGAGTGAAAAAAGGTGGGGCTATTATATGTTATTAAGCAATATTTTATCTATAAAATAAATGTTAAATATTAAAAAAAGGTTGGCTGGTTAACCAGAAAGTCGATTTTAAAAATAGGCAAAATTTTCACTTTTTTCGGTTTTAAGGTTCACTTTTTCATTGTAAATTTAATAATGGTAGTAATTAATTAAATCAAACTATTATGGTCTAACATAATTGCCCATATGTCCTGCTTTTTGAATACTGTCAAATTTGGCACATTGGCATATTCTAATATAGTGCAAAGGGCATAAATGTGTCCCAAAATTAGTGCAAAAAATTGATTTTTTTAAATTTTGTAAAAAGTCATGCCGGTCCCAAACTTTTTAAATCATATATTTATTAACATTATTAAGGGCCATATTATATAAATTTTTCAGAAAATTCAAAGATACGTTTTTTGAGCTATTTGTGTCTAAACTTGACTTTAATTTTTTGGTAACTTAAAAAAAAATTTTTTTTAATATTTTTTGCATTTAAGGTAGCCCTTATTACGATCTTCAAAATAAAAAAAAAATTATGACTCTAGCTACAATACTTTTGATGATAAATGCGCGCAAAGTTGCCTCAAATTTTTTTTTGCAAAAAAATGAAAAATATTTTTGCTCATATCTCGGTCAAAAATCACTTCCGGTCAAAAAAAATTTAGGTTTTTATCAGCACCCTAGGACCCTACCATTGTACCAAATTTCAGCCAAAACTGAGACTTCAAGGGAAAAAGTTTGTCGATTTGAGGTGGAATTGACCATAAATATATTTTTTCAATATTTTTTTGTTTTAAAAATTTTTTTTAACACTTTTTCTAAATTTTCAATGTTTATAGCGGGCTTACAAAGTTTGACTAGAAAACGGTAACGAATTTAAAAATCCATATGATTTACAAGTCTAATTTCTGAAGTAAGCTCATAACTTTCAAAAATGTGATGACCTGTAGGACAAAATGGCCAATAGCAAAAAGACCTAAGGTAACAAAACAATTAGAAGTTACCATATTAGCCATTGCTAATTATGTTATACAACTACGTAGAAGTCTTTAATCAATAACGCCAAACACAATATATAAATTCTACAGAAAACATGAAGTTCGTCCATTTCTTGAGATATAAATCGAAAAATGGCCGAAACCAAATTGACTAATTTTGCGACCTCGAGAAAACCTAAAGAGAAAAAATTAAATGCTTTGCACATTAAAATCACTTAACTTATGGTTTTAGTAACAGTAAAAGTTTTTTTAAGTATCAAGCTCTTACATCAACTAATACAGAATATTTGGTATCCCAACCTAAATAGGACACGATGTATTATCGGGTTTAAAATAAAAATATTATTTAATGTTTAAATTTAACGGTAGCTGTTTTATATAAATATATTTTTTCAATATTTTTTTTGTTTTAAAATTTTTTTTTAACACTTTTTCTAAATTTTCAATGTTTATAGCGGGCTTACAAAGTTTGACTAGAAAAAACGGTAACGGATTTGAAAATCCATATGATTTACAAGTCTAATTTCTGAAGTAAGCTCATAACTTTCAAAAATGTGATGACCTGTAGGACAAAATGGCCAATTGCAAAAAGACCCAAGGTAACATAACAATTAGAAGTTACCATATTAGCCATTGCTAATTATGTTATACAACTACGTAGAAGTCTTTAATCAATAACGCCAAACACAATATATAAATTCTACAGAAAACATGAAGTTCGTCCATTTCTTGAGATATAAATCGAAAAATGGCCGAAACCAAATTGACTAATTTTGCGACCTCGAGAAAACCTAAAGAGAAAAAATTAAATGCTTTGCACATTAAAATCACTTAACTTATGGTTTTAGTAACAGTAAAAGTTTTTTTAAGTATCAAGCTCTTACATCAACTAATACAGAATATTTGGTATCCCAACCTAAATAGGACACGATGTATTATCGGGTTTAAAATAAAAATATTATTTAAAGTTTAAATTTAACGGTAGCTGTTTTATATAAGGTCAATTCCACCTCAATCCAGCAAGTCCGGGAAGGGTACCCCTTTTGATTTGGCTGAAATTTTGCATGGAGGTAGTATCTAAGAGTATCTCATAATCTGGAATTTTTTTTTGACCGGAAGTGATTTTTGACGAAGATAGGGGCAAAAGAAATAAAAATTGCAAGGTGAATTTTCACATTTAATGCAACTTTGCGAGGTTATAAGTCAAAAAGTAATATAGCTAGAGACTTAATTTTTTTTTTATTTTGAAGAGGACAATAAGGGCTATCTTGCATGTGTTTATAATTTTAAAATTATTTTTTTGAAATTTTACAATTTTGTAAAGAACATTCAATTTGATATAACTAAAAAAACGTATTTTTGAATTTCTTAAAAAATTGCTGAAATACAGTCCTTAGTATTCATTATTAATATGTGAACTCAAAAGTATGGGACCGACTAGACTTTTTAAAAAATTCAAAAAAAAATTTTTTTTTTTTGATTTTTAAAAAAAAATTTGCTCCCTGCACTATATTAAAATATTTAAAAGTGCCAAATTTGTTTATATATAAGAAGTTAGACATAGGGGCAAATATGTTAGGCTATAACAGTTTTATTAATTTGATTCAAACTATTGTCAATTTTGAAAAGAAAAGGGGAACTTTAGAACAAAAAAATTGGTAATTTTCAGTATTTTACTCCTATCTTCTAAGCCGACTTTCTGGGTCACTACCAAACCAATTTAAAAATTTAAAACTGCATTTTATACATAAAACATCACTATATAACATATATTTCCCCCAACATTTTTTAACGTACCCATAGCTTTTTATGAAATAAAAACCAAAGTTTGCCAGGTTTTTTGAAATTTTAAGGTGTAAATAATAAAAACTTAAAATTTTTATGCTAATATATGTTAACTTTTACTAGTCATTTTTAGTTTGATGAACAATATTAGAATATGTACGTAATTCTCAATATTTATCCTCGGTAAAATTCAAAAAATTTGTTAAATTTATTGTATAAAAAAAAAATTAAGAGGATTTTAGAAAAAATAATAAGGTTAAAAAATTTGTAAAAAATTATTTTTTTCTATTATTTAATAGTTTTTAAATAAAACAGCCTCAACAACGTTAAATCTGACAAAAATAAATAAAATAGAATATATTTGGCTTATTTAGAATATTATGATTCAACAGATTTTCTTTTTTTATGATTATCAACAAACTTAAAATAAACGTAAAAAAGTCAATTATTTTATGAAACATAGTGATATGGTTTTTTGATATTATAATTACATTAAAGAAGTCAATTTTAGGGTTAAACAACCTTAAATGATTATAACGGGCAGAATTAGCTTCAATGATGAATTTTAAGACTAAATATTAGACCCAATTTAATATAAACAAAATATAAACATTCAGTCTTTTTTACTAATTTTTACAAATGCCAAATATGTTTTTGAAAGGCTATTTATAGCAAGGCACACCATATATATCTAACTGACCTTAATAAAGTTTAAAAACCAACAATTTAAGTTCCATACATTTTAGTTTTATAATATAGACGCACTAAACCTATTAAAGAAAGAGGAAATATTACTGTTACTTGATTCTTTGGGCATATGGATTTGGGCGATTGACCTAAAGTTTTTTATAACTAAATGCGTTCCTTACGAGTTTTAACACAAGAATGTGTTTTAATAAATACATTAAATTACAAATTTAATAAAAATAATGAAATGATTTAATAATCTCATTTTTTTATATTTTACCTATCTAGTTCTTTTAAGATTTTCTATACATAACATATATATTATTTTTTTAACACTTTAACAGGCAAAATATGACTGATTATATAGGTTCTAGATATTTTTAGATAATTTTGCCAAAATAATAAAAAAATAAGCTTGCACAGACGAATACAATCTGCGTTAGTTTTTTGACACCTGAAAATTTGCTGTTTTTTGGCAAATTTAGGTATTTTTATTGTAGAAGCGTCAAAATCGAGTGAAAAAAGGTGGGGCTATTATATGTTATTAAGCAATATTTTATCTATAAAATAAATGTTAAATATTAAAAAAAGGTTGGCTGGTTAACCAGAAAGTCGATTTTAAAAATAGGCAAAATTTTCACTTTTTTCGGTTTTAAGGTTCACTTTTTCATTGTAAATTTAATAATGGTAGTAATTAATTAAATCAAACTATTATGGTCTAACATAATTGCCCATATGTCCTGCTTTTTGAATACTGTCAAATTTGGCACATTGGCATATTCTAATATAGTGCAAAGGGCATAAATGTGTCCCAAAATTAGTGCAAAAAATTGATTTTTTTAAATTTTGTAAAAAGTCATGCCGGTCCCAAACTTTTTAAATCATATATTTATTAACATTATTAAGGGCCATATTATATAAATTTTTCAGAAAATTCAAAGATACGTTTTTTGAGCTATTTGTGTCTAAACTTGACTTTAATTTTTTGGTAACTTAAAAAAAAAATTTTTTTTAATATTTTTTGCATTTAAGGTAGCCCTTATTACGATCTTCAAAATAAAAAAAAAATTATGACTCTAGCTACAATACTTTTGATGATAAATGCGCGCAAAGTTGCCTCAAATTTTTTTTTTGCAAAAAAATGAAAAATATTTTTGCTCATATCTCGGTCAAAAATCACTTCCGGTCAAAAAAAATTTAGGTTTTTATCAGCACCCTAGGACCCTACCATTGTACCAAATTTCAGCCAAAACTGAGACTTCAAGGGAAAAAGTTTGTCGATTTGAGGTGGAATTGACCATAAATATATTTTTTCAATATTTTTTTGTTTTAAAAATTTTTTTTAACACTTTTTCTAAATTTTCAATGTTTATAGCGGGCTTACAAAGTTTGACTAGAAAACGGTAACGGATTTAAAAATCCATATGATTTACAAGTCTAATTTCTGAAGTAAGCTCATAACTTTCAAAAATGTGATGACCTGTAGGACAAAATGGCCAATAGCAAAAAGACCTAAGGTAACAAAACAATTAGAAGTTACCATATTAGCCATTGCTAATTATGTTATACAACTACGTAGAAGTCTTTAATCAATAACGCCAAACACAATATATAAATTCTACAGAAAACATGAAGTTCGTCCATTTCTTGAGATATAAATCGAAAAATGGCCGAAACCAAATTGACTAATTTTGCGACCTCGAGAAAACCTAAAGAGAAAAAATTAAATGCTTTGCACATTAAAATCACTTAACTTATGGTTTTAGTAACAGTAAAAGTTTTTTTAAGTATCAAGCTCTTACATCAACTAATACAGAATATTTGGTATCCCAACCTAAATAGGACACGATGTATTATCGGGTTTAAAATAAAAATATTATTTAATGTTTAAATTTAACGGTAGCTGTTTTATATAAATATATTTTTTCAATATTTTTTTTGTTTTAAAATTTTTTTTTAACACTTTTTCTAAATTTTCAATGTTTATAGCGGGCTTACAAAGTTTGACTAGAAAAAACGGTAACGGATTTGAAAATCCATATGATTTACAAGTCTAATTTCTGAAGTAAGCTCATAACTTTCAAAAATGTGATGACCTGTAGGACAAAATGGCCAATTGCAAAAAGACCCAAGGTAACATAACAATTAGAAGTTACCATATCAGCCATTGCTAAGTAGAAGTCTTTAATCCATAACGCCAAACACAATATATAAATTCTACAGAAAACATGGTAATAAATTTCCATTTTATATGACATAAAATTATATATATTTTTTTGGATAAATTTTATGGAGGCGATGGCTTTTGGGCACGCTTCTTCTTATTGGCGGAGTTATATTTATCATTTGTGCCATAATCAAACCATTGGTCAAATGGAAGTTCATGGTAAACGTAAGGTACCTTGCTTTGTCCACCCTTTTTGATAACGGCAAAGGGTAGAAGAGCGGGTGTCCTTACGCCTAAGCCTTTGCCTGCCGGTGTAAAAACTCGAAGTTGAGCGGCGATATTTGTATGCGTAGTTGTAAATGCGGCAAAACCTTGAAACAAAAAAAACAGATATAAATACTATGGTCCTGTGAAACATTTAATTCTTATGAAATTACTTGACAAAATTTACAGTGAGCTAATCTTTTGGGGCAATGCTTAATTGAACTTTTATGCATAGTTACTGTAATTACACAGGTCAACAAATATCGGCATAACCGTGAATTTTATGAAAACATAAAAGAATACATCCCCATGATGGCCTTATCTCATATACACATTTCGTTTTTCTTAGTTTGTTCCGGGCTTGGCTCCTTACATCCATATCGAAAAAATGGCCTTTTTATTGACAGATCGAAAATAACTTAAAAAGAAAAAATTTAAATATCTTTTTTTTTTCATATAAAAATCCCTTGTAACTTATATATATCATATCAAATAATGGAAAATAAAATTTTTTAGTATTTCAAGCTCTCACATTAGCATTTAAATAATATAAAATATTTCGCGTCAAAACTTAAATACGACACGATTATCGGTTTTTAATAAAAGTTTTATTTGAAGTTTGAATTTAACAGTTTAGTTGTTGTAAATATGCAAAAAAAATCAATTTATTTTTGTTTTTGAATCTTTGTTTTTTTTGGCCTTTTTTCTAAAATTTTTAATGTTTATAGCTGACTAACTAAGTTTGATTAGAAAAAACGGTAAACGGATTTTTAAATCCCTAAGATGTCAGGTTTATTCTCCGTAGTTAGCTCATAACTCTCATAAATTTGTTGACCTGTGTTATAAAATGCATTTTTAAATTAATATAAAAAATCAAAATTAAAATATATTGTATTAACACAAGCCGTGATTGACTTGGCGTTATTTAAAAACCATAATTTATTTTATTAACCACCCTCTATTATTTTCTCATCTTCCTTATCTAAAGTTAAAGTTTATAAAATTCATGAATATTAAAGTATTTAAGGTGAATGTCAATTACCCATTATAATCTTCTACTTTGCAATTTAAAAATTGTGTAAAACCTTCAAATTACAATGGACTTATGATAAGTGCTTAACCAGTAAAAAGTGTCATTTTTGGCTGTGACGGGGTTATGAAAAAATATTATATGAAATTAAATTAGCTTTTTAGTTGTTTTGAATATATATAATATATTTTTTTTAAATTTTTAGTTTTTAAATCTCATTTGTTTTTTTTTTCCTTTTTTATATAATTTTCAATACCAGGCTTACAAAATTTGACTAGAAAAAACGGTACACGATAAAAATGCGAGTGATAATAGCATTATTCAGATTAACTTATAACTTTATTTTTAAATAAATATTACGTGAGGATTGCTTACCTGTGTAATAAATATACTATAAAATATGTAAAAAAAAATAATTATATACCCATGGAAGATAATAAAATATCACAGGAGCTTTTCCAACGGTCCTGGCCTGCAAGGGAAAAATCTCTCGAGATAAAAGGAGGGAATTCTGATAATCTTTTAGCCGAGCCTCTGGGGACCTTTAAAACAATCATAAAAAATTGTGTAAATGCCAGTCACACAAATCGAGAATATTCAACAAAAATACGTGGTTGTTTAATTACAATTTTCAAAGTAAAATGGAAAATTACATGCAATTTCGAATCTTTCAAATTCGTCTCGTAATAAGTTTCAGATTCATCGGTACTAATGACATTGAGGGGAAGGGCGGGAGATACGAAACAGGTTAAAAATATATCGTCAGAACCCTAATTATTTAAGTCATATATGTTAAAATAGAGGGTTCATTATAAAAAGTATAAATATCAAAATATAGAATTACGTAAAACGCAAGAGGCTCTTCGGGTTGCTAAACTTAAAAGTAAGGCTTTATATCAAAATCTAAAACGAAACGTTTAAAAAACCTATAATTTTAAGTAATATAAAAAAGTTTGCTTGAAATAGCCACTTACAACAAAATATCGGGTATTGAAACTCCCCAAACTTTTTGTTTATCAGAGGTGGCATACTTGACTGAAATACCCTTAACTTTAGCGGAAAGTTCGCTGCCTTAATACCGAGATTAAAGGCACACTATCAACCTTGGGTCTCAGAATAGAGAGCTTAAGTTTTTCGGTCATTTATCTGACTAACTAGACATGCTCTCACCTATTAGTTTTAGCGCTGATTGTACAAAAACTTTAAGTTAAGGTCGTCCAACCTTTAATCCTTAAAAAGTAGTAAATTATTTATTAGGAAGGTTAATTAAAAAATTTAACCCTAAAGAAGCTAAATCATTTTAAAGAATTTTTTTTTAGAATACGCTGTCCTGATTAAGTTTGACAAGTTTCCCATGGGCTCGCACAAAATCTGTTTATATACCTCAGCTCAGAAAACAAATTCTGGAAGCATAAAAATACAATTAAAAACATAGCTCGGGACTCCCAGATAACTAAACTAAATTATCAGATCAAGGTCACTATCATTCAGATTTTTATTACAGTGTAGCGTTTATCTCATCAAACTTTGAAGAACTATTTTATAAAGATTTATGTAAAAAAAGGGTCAAACGTCAAGATAATCAATACGTCCCAATCCGCCAATGAACAGAGTCATGCCAGGTTTGAGCAAAGCCGTTCTAGGGTTAATTGTTTCTCTTGGCAGAACATCCATAATTTCTTCCATAGTTAGCAAATTTAAGATCTACATATTTATTTATAATATATGGTATTAATTAGTATACAGAATTATGGAAAAATTAATGGAGAGAATTATAGTTAACATTTAATTTATCAACTGCACCTTAATTAATTCTAAAAGATTTACTTGCCTATTCAAAATATTGATAAAACCTTAAATTCCACATATCATAAATCAAATGGGTTCCTATGAGTGAGATTGGGTAGATAAAAAGCACAACTATAAATTTTTTGGAAATTTTTTATAGGAAACTGATTTTTCAATTTACTTGAAAAGTATTATTTTTATTATTCCAGAGATTAAGTTTCATAAATCAATTTATTTTTTTATCTTTAAAAATTGTGACTTGAAATAACATTTTGGCGACTCTAATTAAAAATTAATGCTTAACGTTTGCATGTCCCCACAATTCGTTAAGCCAAAGTTTACAACATTTTAAGTGAGGTATATGGCAAAAATTAGTTTTAAAGGCCCCTTTAATCCAATAAGGATAAATAATTCGAGTTAATAAATTAAGTAGTCTCAACCGATATGTCTCGAATGTCAGGCAAGGTAAAGCTTTATTGATTCGCCGAATAAATGTTATAGCTTGTATAAAAGTAAGGCAATAGAAACGTATCTTACGATATAAACAGCAAACTAAATGGAGACAAAACACCGACATTTGCTTTTTTAGTTAAAAAAAAATTTAACTTCATTTAATAAAATAAATAACTTGTTCATCATTGATAAGGCCAGGTGTGTCAAACATCCATTTTCCAAGTTTAAATATGCTTTCGGTGTTAGCTGGCCGAACCTTTAAGTAATTTATTGCAGCTACATCACTCTCCCTTATGTGTAATAGCTTATGACAATGCGAGCTAGAATGAGAATTATTTGCTCGTGAGCGATTGTTAGTAGCTATTGGCTGGAGAGTTACCTTAAATTTGAGTTAAAGAATAACGAATAAATATGACATGGCCTACAAAGACTTATAAAGGTTGTATGAAGTTTGAAACAGCAGTGAAATAATCCACGTTATGGTCTTCTTTCAAATTTTTTCGCTTTTCCATCAAACATCAGGTCTTGTCATAACATTTCCGAGAAAGAAAAAAATGACGAAATATGAAATATATAACGTTTTTGCCACAAAGTCCAAAAGTATAAAATCTTATTTCTTTAAATTCAATTCAACAGTAACTTCGATTTATAATTTAAAATATGTGGGTATCACAAAATGTTTTGCATCTAAATTTGTTAATGGACGATATTTTACAAGGATGAAATAAAAATATTGTTTTAAGTTTAGAGGTAATTAATTATACACACATATATTTCTCATTTGTGTTTTAATTTTATAACTCTGAATGTTTCTATCAGGCTTACTAAATGTGACCAAAACGGTGGGTTGTATTAAAAATAACGATTGTAGCTTTGATCTGTTTAACAAGTTGTATGTCTTAAAAATTAATCAAACAGTAAAGTAATGCTACTAAAGTCCCCTAAGCACCTCATTTAACAATACAAGTACCTTTTCTCCCGAAAATTATCATTCCTAATTTTCAGTCAAAACAAACTCCAATCAAACATAATGCTCACGTTTTTCGCTAATTTCTCCCTCCCCAATTCTCAAACCATAATATCCCTTCACAAGAGACCTATATAAAAAAAAAGACAACACACTCTAAACCCTTCAACCTTAAATATTGATAAACTTAAATAAATTTCATTTACATTACATGTTTTAGTTGAAATATGGAAACAAATGAACTTACTCTTGTTTGGTTATAG
>JAUIRJ010000255.1:0-27549 GCA_030555515.1 Acutogordius australiensis | reverse complement strand
TGTCTTATAAACAAACGCTTGTGCTGCAATTTAAAGTGTGCCAACCTTTGTCGTCCAGCACGATGTTGTACTTGGCAGGGGATAAGTGGTGGACAAGATTGACTCTTTAAGCGATTACCAATAATCACTTTGTTGATAAGAGGCGGCCACCTTAAGTTGGAATAGGCATACATTCCGGCTTTCTTTGGAGTAGTTACATAAAAGCTGCGGGAAGAGGAGTGAATAGAACAGTTAAAAGATATTATTGTTAAGTTGCTTGAGTGAGAAGGGGAACGTTAATTAGTGAAGCTGGTACGTTATGGTAGATACGGCAGGAGAGGAAGGAAGGAAAAAGCGGGAGTAGCTAGAGAAAGAAAGTTAATTCCGCTTACATTTAGATAGAAGTTGTGCGTAAGACAATTCCTAATTTTGGGTGATTAAAATTACTATGCGGTGACATTTATAACCCCTGGGTCAGTAGGATAGTGCGTCCGCCAAAACCAATCCATTAAAATGACGCCGCACTCACCGGAATATAGCATGCAGGTTTTACCACCCTAACAAAAGCCAAAGGCCAGAGTGATTCACCTGCTAAAACAATGCCCCTTACCCTACATCTTTTGAAAGAGACGGCATACCGTCAGGCATAGCCCCTTCCAGCCCTGGGGAATTAAGGTTAACAATGGATTTAATAATGTTTTTAAGATGCTGGAAGATAATATTGAAAGTGTGGGGCAAACATTGCGGACGATCGGATAAAGTGAAAGATTTTGAAACTAACAAGATATTTTATATAAAGATAAAAGGCCTGGTGAGAGGTTGCCGTTGAGTATAGATGTTAAGGGCACGTGCAAAGTGAGTTTTTATTTCCGTAAAATTTTAAAAATTCTAAAAATTTAAAAAATTTATTTTTTTTTTTCAAAAATTTTTATTTCAGAAAAAGTATTTTAGGGCGCGTTCAGACTCAGTTCGTTTTTTTGCAAAATTTACCTTTTTGACATTGAACGCTTTTTTAAAGCAAAAGTCGCCAATTTTTGTTAGTATTTTTAACAGTTTTTCTAAAAAAAAAGTTTTTAAAAAATTTTGAAAAAAAACAGTATTATAAAAAACTCGAAATTGAAATGAGTCTGAACGCGCCCTTATGTGCATATATTATATTTGGCAACTTTTTGTAAATTTGACTTTTATTACAAACTAAAATTTTTTAAAATTTTGAAAGTTTCACGAAAATAAAAACTCACTTTGCACGTGCCCTAAATGAGGTTGCCAGTAAATGATGTATTGGTAATGGAAGATATGTTTTCGGCTTGAGTCACTTTAAGGGACCACAGATGATATCATCGTATAATTACCAATAATTGAGTTTTACTTGGCTCCTTAAGGTTAAAAGTAATTTCATGGATTAGCAGAAAAGGAGTTTCTAAAGGATCGCCTTTTTGATCTTTGGAGGAGAGATTAATGTTATTTTTAAAAATAAGAGGTGTAAGTGAGAGTTATAACAAAGATGCCATGTGCTTAAGTTGTTTTTTTGTTGTTGTCCAGTGCGTAATAAGCTTTAACATGAATTCCAAAAATTTATAGTTTGTTAAAGACCCCAAATAAGCTTTAAAAACAAATGAGCATAAAAATACATTAATTTAGTAGATATTTTTTGGATAATAACATTTAAATATAGTTTTAAACAGTTTTGTTTGCTTGTTCAAAAATATCTTTAAACTGACGTTTTGAGATCCCCCACAGGTCAACAATTTTTTGAGATTTATGAGTTAACTACAGAGATCAAACCTGCCATCTTAGGGAATGTTAAATCCGTTTACCGTTTTTCCTAATCAAACTTAGTTAGTCAGTTATAAACATTGAAAATTTTATAAAAAAAGGTCAAAAAATGTCAATAAACTTTCCTACAAATAATAATATTGAATGAATGTTATTTTATTTTTTTGGTCCGGGCGGTCGTGTGTTAGTAATCTTTATATAAAGTTTCTCAATTAGGCTTTATTGTCTGTCTATAATTTAATATTGAATAATATTTTTGATTTTTTTTTGTTCGGGCTGCCTTATATGAGTTATATTTGTAAAAAATTATTAATTTTAAGCAACTAGTGACATTTCCGAATTGTCGCAAATGTCATTATTTAAATTTTGAAAAAACTTTTTCGAGTTTTTTTTTGTTATTAACTTTATTAATAAATTTTGGTAAATTTTGTTAATATGAAGCCTGCTGAGTCGATGTCACCTGACTGTCTGTCTATAATTTAATATTAAAAAAATATTTTTGATTTTTTTTTGTTCGGGCTGCCATATATAATTAATATTTGTAAAAAAATTATTAATTTTAGGCAACTAGTGACATTTCCGAATTGTCGCAAATGTCATTAAATTTTGAAAAAACTTTTTCGAGTTATTTTTGTTTTTAACATTATTTATTAATAAATTTTGGCAAATTTTGTTAATATGAAGCCTGCTGAGTCGATGTCACCTGACTGTCGCAAATGTCTATAATTTAATATTTAATAAATTTTTATTATTTTTTGTTCGGGTTGCCATATATAAATATTTTTTGTAATTTTTAATTTAGGCAACTAGTGACATTGTCACCGAATTGTCACAAATGCCATTAAAATATTGGAAAAACTTTTTCGATTTTTTTTGTTTTTAACCTTATTTATTAATAAATTTTGGCAAATTTTGTTAATATGAAGCCTGCTGAGTCAATGTCACCTGACTGTCGCAAATGTCTATAATTTAATATTAAATAAATTTTTTAGATTTTATTTTGTTCGGGCTACCATAAATGAGAATGTAAAAAAAAAATTTTAATTTTAAGGCAATTAGTGACATTTTTCACCCAATTGTCCGCAAAATGCCCATAATTTAAATATTGGAAAAACCTTTTGAGTTTTTTTGTTTATAACCTTATTTATTAATAAAATTTTGTCAATTTTGAGCAGTTGCACCTAAATGTCGCAAATGTATTTAATATTAAATTAATTTCCAATTTATTGCTTTTAGCTCTCGTAAATCATGAATAAAATATAAATTTTGTATCACATTACGTGATAAATTTCTAACACATTATGGGGATATTTTTTTAGCTTAAAATTTAAAATTTCGCGCCGTATTTGTAACCCAGGCTGTGCCATTAATAAAAACAAAATCACGTGTAGAATTATGGCGATAGTATGAATGTTATATACTTTATATTTCTTTTTTATCATTATAAACAGACCGAGCATAAATTTTTGGGTCAGATTCGTAGGTTATTATCTGTATATAGAATTTTAATAACGCACTAGGCTAATTTATAACAGAAACGGGGCCGGCCTGAATATAAAAGCTGATTATTACACGAATCAAGGGTTTTACCTATACATACATCCTGTATTATATTTTTGATTAATAAAATCAATTTTCCCTTAGCTTAAACAATAAAAATTTCGGGGCCGGCCATTCGGGGCCGGCCGACTAATATTAAAAAAAAATTCAGGCTGGACGGATAGCAGATGGGGGGGGGGGGGGGGGGGGGGGGGGGGGGGGGGGGGCAAGTATATTATTAAGTAATCATGCGAGCTAGAAAAATCGAAAAAATACGTTTAACATTGAATTATTCGCATTTGCGACTATTTGGCTACATATCACAAAAAATAAAAATTAAAATTTTACTAAAAAACTACTTATATTTTACCACAATAAAAAAATCGATATAAAATTAGATTTATAATAATGCCTCTGCGACAATTTGGTAACATTATCACAATATTAAAAAATGGAAGAATTTTACAAAAAAACTAATTTACCGCACGAAAAAAAAAATCATATTCGTTTTATAATGCATAACTAAAATAACTACTTTATTTTACAGCAAGAAAAAAAAATTAGTTTTAAATTGCATTCGCAATTGCGACAATTTAGTGACACCGTTAGTAGACACTAATTTGATAAAAATTACCATTATTATAAATAGTTATACAAATCGTCAAATAAAAAAATCACCACAAAATACAAAAATTATCGATTAAAATTTCATGTAGACATAAATTTAATTATTTAGTTAGTTTATATCAATTCTCACAAAATGAAATTAAAATAAAACAAAATTAATAACATTAATGTGAGATATTTGCATAATCAGCTGCTTTTGCATTCATTTACAACTTTATTTTTATAAAAAATAAGTTTGGACAAAAAAAATACACAATTCCAACATTTCCATTGGCTGATGTTAATTTTTAAAATCCCGGGAAAAAACCCCGGAGTTTAAAAACGGAAAACTCCGGGCGGTTTTTGGGAATTTTTTTTAAACGGATTTCCCTGTCCCGTTAAATTGGACTCCTTCCCGAATTTTGGAGTTTTGACATGCCATAAATCAGCGTCTCCTACTCCCCAAATTTCATGGAAGAGCCTACCCCCTCGGCAAATTTTCGGGGGGGGGTAACTTTACCCTTCCCCCCCCCCCCCCACCCAGTTTTTTGTCTTTATTTTTGGCCACTTCATAAATTTATTATAATGAATTATTATAAAGATATAAATGTTTAAAATTATTGATGATTAAGTCATTATCTAATTGCAATAAAATGTCCTCTTCAGATATGCTTAAGGGTATATTGTTACACTTTCTTTTATTTATTTAACATTTTTCGATCTAGTAACATAATTTATTATAATTTTAATATTTTAGAATACTATAAAAAAAATTTTAATAATTATAAAATTTTTATAGGTGCGTTTAAAATTTTTTTCCATTCTTAAATATATATAAAATAAATAAGCTATAATTAATAAAAAATAGTATTAAAATCACTTCTTAACCTACATTTACAAATAAAATTTTTTATTTTTAAATAATTTTTTGATATAGTAAATTTAGGTAAAAATATGCAGAAAAGGTACTTTTTAATAGCAAATAAAATGAATACTAGATCAGGTAGGAAAAAACGGAAAGCACCATGGTGTTTAAATAAAATGAAAACTAGATCAGATAGGAAAAAACGGAAAGCACCATGATGTTTAGCAGAAAAAACTGCGCTAGAAAAATGTTTAAAGTTTTTGGTCTAAAATATGAAGTCATTTTTTGTCGACCAGTGTTATATATGTTTTGTGTGTGGACGTTTAAAAAATTGAGAAAAATTATTATATTCTTGTTAAATAAATTACCCACTTTGACTGCTATTACCCCCCCCCTTTTTTAAAATACCCCCCATAACTATACCTACCCCCTCGATTACCTACCCCCCTCGGCCGATTTTTTGGAACCGCTTGGTTCCTACCCACCCCGGAGTAGGAGACACTGCCATAAATACAACTATTAAATCATTAAAGAATGAAAACATGTCAGCTTTTTCCATGACAGTTATATTTTTTATCAAATTTAGCTTCAAGCAATTAAAATGATCATATTTCTCACAATTTTTTTAAACAGAAAATTAATATTATTAAAAAAATGTTTGTGTTTTTGAATTTATAATGCGAAATATCTGAAGAAAATATGTTTTCAATCTTAAACATAAAAAAATATGTTGCAAAAAAACAAAAACACACAATATGTTTTGTGTTTTTAACCACATTTGAATCTTAATTATATCATTACACCATCTTTCTAGTTTAAACGTTTCGTTAATAAATACACATTTTCAACCGAGAGTGAGCTACAAAACCTTTAACCATTCTGCAGGCGCGAAAACGTCTTTTGCACGCATTTTATTCTTAATTAATTAAAAACACCAAAATATATTGTTATTAACAATTTTAAATTTTGTAATAATGTAAAAAATATTTAGCATGAGGTTTATTTTAAACAACACTAAATCCGTATAATTCTGCAATAGGCTAAATTGTTAATTGCTGATATTGTTTGCTCAACAGTTAATGCAGACAAATTTTAACTTTTATCATAAATTAGGATTAAAAATAGTTGCGAGTTAGTATTAAAGTATTGCGTATTATTAAATAAGACATGACCTTCAATATCCTTCAAAGTGACGCGACAAATATTCTTACCTTCATTTTTCATCGATTTTCCGTTTTAACCTCTGATTTTTGACATTGTCTAAATTATTAAATGTCTGAACTTAATTTGGGTATAAACGGATTTGGGCGCATTGGGAGATTGGTCACCCGTGTTGCAATTGAGCAGGGTGTCAATGTTGTGGCTATAAATGATCCATTTATTGAACCACATTACATGGTAGACCCTTTTTATAATATTATTTATTTATAGCATTATTTTTCTATATCTGTATGTAGGTCTACATGTTCAAATTTGATTCAACCCATGGGCGCTTTAATGGTAAAGTGACTTCAGAAGGCAATACCTTGTTTATTAATGATAAGCCTATTCGTGTTACAGGATGTAAAAATCCTAATGAAATTGATTGGAAAGGAGCCAAAGCTAATTACGTTGTTGAATCAACAGGAGTTTTTACTACATTGGAAAAAGCTAAAGTTACATCTTAATATATATTTAACAGTTTGCCAATTAAATTTTTATTATATACAGCAAAAGTATCAACAAACTATAAAGCTTTATGTTTTAATATAATGCCAAATATTCAAATTGCATATATTTTTTACTCTAATATCTGTTTTGCATTAATTGTCAAAACACTTTTGTTCTAAATTTTCAATAGATTTTTTTTTAATTTGTTTAATGGTTGCCATGATCAGATGTTTGAAAATGACTTACTTTTTATCAATGTGTTGCACAAACTTTTGTTTTCAATTTTAAATGGTAGTAAGATTTGGTAAAATATTTTGGCAAAGGCTATTTTCATATTGAATTTATTTAGACTATTTGGCTTACTAAATATTTTGGTTTCTGGTTGATATAGGTCATATATGGCATGCTGATTACAATTCAAATTGATAAAATTAATTTTAATTTTGTATTTAAATTTTTATTTAAATTAATAATTGTTTTCTCCTTTGTTTGGTATAATTTTTTTTTGCTCCTACACAAAACATTTTTATTAAAAAAGATTGAAGTTTATAAATTATAAAAAAATATTAATTGATATTAATGAAAACTATTATATTTTTTGTTTTGGCCTATTTTGCCATTTAATATATATAAAGTGGAATAGAAAACAAATATTAATATATGATTAATATTTGGCTTTCATAAAAATTTGTTCTCTCACCTATAGGTCATATTGGAATATAAATAAAACTTCTGTTACAAATCAACATTTATTGTGATTGTAAGAGCCAAACGTATCATGTTTGACTCCCTATTGCATTGCTAGTTTTGATAATTCTATTTTTAGTTTTTTGCCCACATTTTATAAATGATTTTATTCCCCACATATAAGACATATTTATATATATGGCCAATTTCCAATCTATCAATTTTGGGTAAATAATTCTTTCAGATTTGTATGATATTTTACATATAGGGTAAAAACAGTATCTCACAACCTAATTTTTTTACAGAGGTGGGGGCCAAAGAGAAAAAAAAGCAAAATTTTTGCGTGCAATTCAGTGCTAGCTTCAATAAAGTGGCACATGTTAGAAATAGAATGATCAATAGACACAAAAAATGTGGCCATCAACTAATGGGCACGACCGAAGAATATTGACGCATCACCGATTTTTATAAACAGCTGTTTTTAGGTCATATTTTACACGCTGATCACGAATTTCTATTCCAAAAGGTGCCAAATTTCTTAGTTTTTGAAATATTCGCCCTCTAAAAACTAATCTTACATTAAGTCATACCCTTACTTATCCTTGCCTGAACCTTGTAGGATCAAATTCGAATCACAAGTAATTGTTTTTATAGCTTCGTTAAGGCAATTGCTAATGTGGGCACAGTCTAGGTTTAGGGTTAGGGTTGATGTTAGGGTTAAATTAGGGTTGAGGTTAATGTTAGGGTTAAGTTATCAGGTTTAGGCGAAGCCTAAACTAACTTAACCCTAACATTAACCTCAACCCTAATTTAACCCTAACATCAACCCTAACCCTAAACATCACGCCCTAAGCCTAACCCTAACATTAATCTAACTATATATTAAAGCTGCGGTTGGTTATTAACACCGCCAAATTATGGTCTGCTACGCGGCTTATAATTGACGCAAAGTCATATTATCGTCTGCTCCCCCTCCCTGCCCCGCCCCCACCGTTGCTTAAAAAGTGCATTCCGGCCATTTCCGCAATTCCTTATTCAGTGTCGATTAAAATTATCGACTGCTCGCACCCCCAAATTTTTGATCAAACGAAGAAAACGAAGAATCCCGGCTGCGCCGGGATTCTTCGTTTATGCCAACTAATGTATTTTTGATCATTGTCACTAATAAAATGATCACAATCTTAATTAAATGATCACGATCACAATTTGTGATCATTTAATTATCGTGATCATTTTATTAGTGACAACAATCAAAAATATAGTAGTTAATGGCCATATTTTATGTGTCTATTGAGCATTCTATTTCTAACATGTGCCACTTTATTAAAGCTACCACTGTAAAAGGTCATAATTAAAAATTTGATAAATGCATTTTTTTTTATTTTGAAGATAATTATAGGGACAGGGCTATCTTGCATATGTTTATTATTAAATTTTATATTGTGAATTATTGCAATTTGCTATAGAATATTTTAAAAAACCTCTTTAAATTTCTTGAAAAATTGTTAATATATTCGTTTGTATTCTTAATTTCCAAAAGTCTTAGATTGGCATGACTTTGTTTTAATTTTAGAACAAATAAATGCCCTTTTTTATAGAAGAGTTTAGACATAGGGGCAATCATGTTAGTCTAAGTTTTATTAAGATCAATAATATATTGTTATTTAACCCTAAACATAGTAATTTTCAATGCCCTTCTTATAAAACTGATTTTCTAGCAAACTATCAAGCCAATTTTAAATTTTTAAAGTTAAAAATTATTTTAATTTATTATTTATTATAAAATAAATAATTTATAAAAGTCCATTTTTTACATTGATTTTATAAAAAAAAATCAGCACCATATAAGTAAATTTTAATGTAAAATGTAAATGAGGATATTTCTAAAATTTTTAATAACAGAAATAAACAGTCTTTTAGTTTGTTAACTTTTACTTACCCTTTTGGGTTTAATGGACAAAATTAGAATTATACATATTCCCAAAATTTATCCTTGACAAAATTCAAAAAAGGGAGAAATTTAGAATATTTAAATATAATTTTATAAAAAGCTATAATTTAAATATTTTTCAGAAATTTGAAGTTACATTTTTTATAAATCAATTATTGAACTTGACATTAGTTTTTTGGTAACTTAATTTTTTTTTATGTTGTTTGCATATAAGGTAATTACAGTCTTTAAAATAAAAAAATTATGACTACCATACTTGTTAAGATACACGCGTGCAAAGTTGCTTCAAATTTTTTTTGCAAACAAATGAAAAATATCCATATCTCATTTAAAATGTACTTCCGGTCAAAAAAAATTAAGTTGGTTGTGAATATGCAAAAAAAAATTACAATATTATTTTTGTTGTTGAATTTTTTTTTGACATTTTTTTTTATAATTTTAATGTTTATAGCTTATTAACTAAGTTCGATTAGAAAAAACGGTAAACGGATTTTTAAATTCCTTAGATGGCAAGTTAATACTTTGAAAAATTTGTTGACTTGTGTAATATTAGTCAAATTAATAAAAACTGTTATAGCCTAACATAATTGCCCCTATATCTAAATTCTTCTACAGAATAAAATTTGACACTTAATATTTTTAATAGTGCAGAGATCATAATTTTATCTCATTTTTTAAAAAGTCTTGTTGGTTTCAGATTTTTTAGTTCATATATTATTAATGAATAATAAGGACTGTCCGCAATTTTTCAAAAAATTTAAAAAACGTTTTTAGTAATATTGAATTAAATATTTTAAAAAAAATAGTAAAAATAAATAAATTTGTTAAAACGTAAACACATTTAAGTTGGCCCTTATTATCCTTTCCTCTTCAAAATAAAAAAAACTAATAATACCTTTTGACTTATAACCTCCCAAAATTGCATTAAATGTAAAATTTTGCCCCAAGATTTAACATTGTTTTTCTTTTGCCCTTCGTCCCCAAGTTTCTTTTGCCCCTACGTCAGTCAAAAATATTTTGGTCAAAAAAAATTTTATATCATGAATTACCCGTTACTAACTTTATGCAAAACTTCATACAAATTTGAGAGGGTGACCTTCCCAGCCTTGTTGGATTGGGGTATAATTGACAATATTAATTTTTTTTTCTAACATGTCACTATTTGAATTTTTTTTTTTGAATTTGCAC
Source organism: Acutogordius australiensis (assembly GCA_030555515.1). Classification (NCBI taxonomy): domain Eukaryota; kingdom Metazoa; phylum Nematomorpha; class Gordioida; order Gordea; family Gordiidae; genus Acutogordius; species Acutogordius australiensis. The sequence goes on along the minus strand of JAUIRJ010000255.1, from coordinate 17,308 downwards.
GTTACAGAATACAATTTAATTTTTAAAAAACGTTTTTTTGAAATATCGTAAAAATAGTCTTTAGTATTCAAATAAATCTATGAACTTAAAAGTCTGGGATTAACTTGATTTTTTCAAAATTAAAAAATATTTTTAATTTTGAAACAAAAATATGCTCCCTACACTATAAAATACTCAAAAGTGCCAAATTTGTTTTTAAAGGATTTAGACATAAAGTTAAGTTAAAGTTATATTAGTTTATTAATTTAACCAATATTACTGTTAATTTTGAAAAGAAAAAGTGAACTTTAAAGCAAAAATTTTCAGTAATTTGCCCTTACTTTCCTAGCCGTCTGGCAAACTACCCAATTTATAATTTAAAATACATTTTATACATAAAACATCGTAACGTAAATTACCCCCAAAATTTTTAACATACTTATGGCTTTTTATGAAATATAACGAATATGCCATATTAATAAAATTTTAAGGTGAAAAAATATAAACTTAAGATTGGTATGCTTACATTCAAAGGTTTAATTTTTTTTTCAGAGCGGTGAGCTCACTCTTTTCTTACACTTTTGCACCACCAGTAATATAGAGTGGAGTGAGCTCCCTTTCCCTTTAGCCTCAGTACGGCTCGCGGAAAATAAATATGTGCATGTTTTTTCTGGAGTTGGCTCTCAGAAAAATATGTGAGTTCTCCAAATTGGAAAACTCTGTAAGCTCAAATAAATTTTTCCCACTATTTAAAATTTGAATAAGCACTCAGTTGCGAAAAAATTGAGCTCAAGCCGAGCTCAAAACTTAACATAAATGAGAGACTTTTTGAACTTATTTTTGTGGAAAAATTTTGAATGAAAAAGTTGTCCTTTTAAATAGCATCGTATATATTTTATTGTCCCTAATATTATGAAACAGGTAAATTTTTGACGCCCAAATGTCTAAGAGCTAAATATTGATACATTCCTTGATTTTTTTAGATATTTTGGGATAGTATTTCAGGGTAAGTAGTTAATGGGTCAGTCAGACTGTTTTGACGTTATAGGTATCAATGAATTTTTTCGCGAAATCAATTTTAAATCAAGCAAACGAATTTTTATTGATATTTTTGGGTCAGTTGGGGCCATTTAACGATTTAACTGAATTAATTCTTAGATGTTACGGGTAAATTAACTTTAATTTTTCTTCTTAAGATTATTGAGGTCGCAAAATGTATGAATTTTTAAAGTTGACTATTTTTTTTTGGAAAACGGAAAATATATTAGATAAGACCATCCTGGAGATTTTTACCCTAGTGCCATAATTTTTTTTATCTCTCATTGATTTTTACCAACCGGTTTAAATAGGGCAATTTTGACCGGGCCCGTTTTTTAGGCCTGCCGGCATTGGGCCGGGCTCGGGTAGTTTGATCTTTAATTTATATGCAATTAAATATCTTTTTTAGGTAAATATATGTAATTTGTATTAGTCTTTTAACGCTCGAGATTAAGGGGGGTTAAAATAAGAGACTAAGAAGGGTTTAGTAGGTAACATAATTAACCCTGCATGAACAATCTGAGAAATATATTGGGTAGTGAGCATTGAGATTGCTTAGCAAACGTTCATAACCCCTTGAATAAATGATCAAAGTAAATTTTTCCCCAATGTAACACTGGACAATAAAAAAATAAACGATTTTTACAGTTTTTAGAGAATTTTCTTGCGACAACCCGGGTTTAGTTTTGTTCTCACTCCGTTTTTAATACTTTGTCTAAAGTTTAGAAAAAAATCCACTAAATTTTTTAAACTAAATTTTCTAAAAATCGGTTGGGTGTAGATCCCATATGATAAACATATAAAAACAAAATTATTAATTTAGTTTTAGGATTAAGGTCAAAAACGGTTTTTATGACAAAAACCACTTAAAGACAAAATAAAAAAATATTAAATATTATAAAAAAAATTCAAAAGCCCTACGTTAATAATGAATGTTTCACTAATTGAAATATATTTTTAAATTTTTGTTTCTACCCATATTTATAATGTAGAAGCCCCAAATACCCCAAAATAGCAAAATTTTATTTTTAACACCAAATAATAAAAAATCTGAGGCATTGGCTAAAATTCTGATTACATATTTGTTATCAGAACAAAAAACTTGACAAAAAACAATAGTTCTATAAATGATGTTCAAGGTCGTCAATCTTGTTGTCCAGTAATATTAATTATAATGACACCGCATGCTATTATCAGCATACAGGCTTCAATCCTGGAAAAAGCCCTAAGCCATAAAACAATGTTCCCTTGTCCTATTTTGAAATATATTTACGTTTATAAATTGATTCTTCGTTGTTTATAAATTTAAGCGAAATCGGCGTAACTTGTTTATATATATAGACTCAGAGATCAAAAAAAGTAAATCAAACCCGGAATTTTGTTTTTTATGTAAGGCCACGTGCAAAGTTAGTTTTTATTTTCGTGAAATTTTTAAAATTTTGCAAAAAAAAAATTTGTAATAAAACGCAAATTTTTAAAAAGTTGCCAAATTTAGTATATGCACATAAAATGCTATTTCTGAAATAAAATATTTTTTAAAAAAATTTGAAAAAAATTTTTTTTTTTGAAATTTTCAGAATTTTCAAAATTTTACGAAAATAAAAACTCACTTTGCACGTGCCCTAAGCTAGATTCAGCTAAAAAAAATTTTACGTCTTTTTTTTAGAGTTCTATTTTTTAACACGCATCGTAATTACTACTAATTTATTATTTGAGGTCCAAAGATGTAAATCCATTTTTTTATGAATATATGTGTTATTACACAGGTCAACAAATTTTTGAGAGATATGAGTTATAACTACAGAGATAAATCTGCCATTTTAGCGATTTTTAAATCCGTTTACCATTTTTTCCAATCAAACTTAGTTAGTCAGATATAAATATTGAAAATTTTAGAAAAAAAATTGAAAAAAAAAACAAAAGATTTTAAAACAAAAATAAATTGAATTTTTTTTTCCATATTAACGACAATCAAACTGTTAAAAAACTTCAAATAAATTTTTATTAAAAACCGATAATATGTCGTGTCATATTTAAGTTTGGACGCAAAACATTTTTTATAATTTAAATGCTGATGTAAAACCTTGATATACCAATTAAATTTATTTCTCATTATTTGTGATGATAAATATAAGTTACAAGCGATTAAGAGAAATTCTTACATTTTTTTAGGGTATATTTAGTAGATCTGTCAATTTGGTCAAAAAAAAACCATTTTCCGTTACGGACGGAATTAAGGAGCCGAAGGCGAACTAAAAAAACGGAAAATATAAATGCGATAAGGCTATATCATGGGGATGCATTCTTTTATGTTTTCATAAACTTACTTTTTGTGACATTGATCTCATTAAGTAAAGCATTATTTAATTACAATAGTGCCTTTTATATATTAATTAAATCCCCTTACTCTTTTTCCGAAATCACGTCCCGTTTTATTTTGGTATAAAGTTATATTATACAGGGTAATGCGCTGTCCGAGTCTTTAAAGCTCGGCCATTTTTAATCCGAATTTTATTTTTGAAAAAATTGTGCAAATTGGTCTAAATTGTATGCTGCAATTTGTATTATTCATTTTACCCATAACAATTGCAAAAAAAACCTTTAAGACCAAGAAACAAAAAAATTAAAAATTTATTAGAGTTTAGACATGTTAACAACATATAGGGCCAATATCACCCGAAAAAATTATATATTTTTTGTATTAAACAATTTTTTTAAATTTGACGTGTTTGAAAAAAAAAATGCAAACCACTTAATAGGCACATGTATTTATTGCTAACGTATAGTTTAGTTATTTAGACCGATAATCAAATTCGATATAATCTGACACAAATTATATAAATAACGTAATTTATATAAATTATGTTTGAATTTTGACTTTGAATGTCCCTTTTCAAAATTGCTGGAATTATATAAAAAATATTGTCACTCTCTGGTTCTATTAAACTAGATTTTTATAGTGTAATAATACGAGAAAAATTTTTAGCCTTTTGTCTTTTAAAGATTCAATTGCTATTTAATATTTTATTGTCATAAACAATTAATATTATTGACGAAAATCTTAAAAATTTGATTCTCTCTCCAACTTTTGCACGTGTAATCGATTATCCTATGGGTAAGCCAAAATATTATTTTTTTTTTAAAATAATATTCAAATTTCGGTTTGTCTGACAAATAAATTGATCAATAACAATTACAACTTCCAACGAATGGGGCAATAAACAACTAAACAACAATTTTTTTGTCATAGTTATTTAAAAGTATATCTTGTGTCGGTGTCTGTTTAAAAATTGAAAAAATATTTGTAACAATAATTTTACTTTTAAGTTATAGGCCTGCCTCAAAAATTAACAATTCGGGTGGGAAGATGCGATCATTAAGACACCACTCGCCTGCCTTTTTGTTACATTTACCAAATAAAGCTATTGAAGCTGTGGTGTTAGCAGAACTGGTGGGATAATGTGAACCATTTGTAGTCTTTATTTAAATAGTTTAATTAATTAATTTATAGGATTATTGATTTCGGCTGTTCAATTAATTATGATAAAAAGACGATTGATTAGTTTTAAAAAAACACGTGTAATTAAGAAATTCCACAAACTACTAATTATTATTTAGGAGATTACACCAACCAAAAAAAACAACATAAACGGTTTTTACGGGGTTTTGTAAGAATTTTCTGCGATAACGATTGCGGATTTAGTTATTCTTCCTATGCTTCAAATATTTTTATACTGCGTCCAAAGTTCAGAAAAAATTCACAAATTGTTTTAAAATATTAATTTTCCAAAAAATCCATTGGCATATTTAGATTCCTAAGAAAAACATATCTAAAAAAGGTTATTTTAATTATTAGCAATTTCAATTTATTTATGAATAAAAAACGGATTTTATGACGAAAAGAAGGATTAAATATTATAAAATTCAAGCCTTATGCTTATAACACAAAAGTGGTCTATTTTGGCCAAATTGACAGATTTTGCGACCTCGAGAATACCCTAAAAATGAATTTTAAGAATATTTTTTGCATATAAATGAAAAACAAATTTTTTAGTGTAAGCTCTTATTAGCAGAGGTTCTTTTTTTTGAGCTAGGAGCGGTGAGCTTAATCTTTTTTCAAACCTTTGCACTACCATTTAAATAGAGTGGAGTGAGCTCCCTTTCCTTACAGTTCGCATAAAATAAATATGTGCGTGTTTTTTGTGGAGTTGGCTCTCAGAAATCATGTGAGTTCTCCTAATTGGAAAACTCCATAAGCTTTAAAATAAATTTTTCTCACTATTAAAAATCCTGCGAAAAAATTGAGCTCGAGCCGAGCTAACTTAATATAAATGAGTTCTTGAACTTGATTTTTGTGGAAAATTTTTGAATGAAAAGTTGTTCTTTTGAATGTTGATCATTGTATATACTTTTTTGGCCCTAATATTACCAAATTTACAGGTTAATTTTTGACGATATCTGAGAGCTAAATATTAATACATTGCCTTGTTTTTTTAGATATTTTGGGATAGTGTTTCAGGATATAGGTAATTAATGAATCAGTCAGACTAATTTGACGTTACATGTATTTTCAATGAATTTTCTTAATGCGAAAGAAATGTCACCAAAATGTAGCGAAATCAGTTTTAAATCAATCAAACGTATCTTTCTTGATATTCTTTGAACCAGTTGGGGTTATTTAACGAGTTTACTAGTGTTTTCAATGCATTATCATGCAAAAGAAATGTCACCAAACTGTCGCGAAATCAATTTTAAATCAAGCAAACGAATTTTTTATATTTTTGGGTCAGTTGGGGCCATTTGATTTTTACATGTATACAAGAAATTTTTTTAATGCGAATGTCACCAAAATGTCGCGAAATATTTTAAATCAAGCAAACAAATATTTATTGATATTTTTAGGTCAGGGGTTTTGACAATTATTGTCAAATGACCCCTGACCTAAAAATATCAGTAAAATTTTTTTTGCTATATAACATCGTCAAATGACCCCAATTGATTCAAGAATATCAATAAAAATTTGTTAGCTTGTTATGGTGACATTTCTTTTGCATTAAATTTTTTTTTAAATACACCTATAAAATCGTCGAATGATTCCAACTGATACAAAAATTTAAATAAAAATTTTGTTTGATCAAAAACTGATCGCGACATTTGAGTGACATTTTTTTGCACCAAAAAATTTCATTGGATACACCTGGAAGATCGTAAAATAACCAAAAAAATTTCATTGATACACCTGGAAGATCGTAAAATAACCAAAAAAATTTCATTGATACACCTGGAAGATCGTAAAATAAGCCAGACTGACCAAAAAAATTTTAAAAACATGTTAACTTTTGCAAGAATTTACAACATTTTAGTGTCAGATAATTTTGTTTTAAATATTAGGATTTACAAATTAATAAGATCGTAATAATTACGATAATCAAAAAAGTCAAAAGATATATTAATTATTCATAACCTATATAAAATCTACATACATGCATAATAAAATGCTTTATTAATTACCCATTTAATAGCATTAGCATCGGTCTGGCCAATGAGCCTCGAGCTCAGAAACAAAAAAAGGTTCCAATGAAAATTTAGCCTCTGCGAGTGCATTTGAGTTATTAATAAACCATTCCCCTCACTCACTTTCTTATCTTAGAGTTTACATTTGAACTCAGGCGAGCTCTTTCGCTTGCCATTTGCTAAGATTAACCAAGTGAGAGAGCTGACTTTTTTGTTAAAATGAGTGAGCTCACTCCGTATCTTTTTGTTTTCTTTCTTGTGAGTTTGAGCTCCTCGAGTTTTGTAAACACTGCTTATCAGCATTTAGATTATACAGATTATTTGCATCCAAACTTAAATACGACGATATATTATTGGTTTTTAATAAAAACATTATTTGAAGTTTGAAATAAACAGATTAGCTGTTGTCAATATGCAAAAAAAATCAATTTATTTTGGTTTTTGAATTTTTTTTTTCTTTTTGAAATTTTTTCTAAATTTAATGTTTATAACTGACTCACTAAGTTTGAGTAGAAAAAAGGGTAAACGAATTTGAAAATTCTTAAGATTGCAGGTTTGATCTCTGTAGTTAGCTCATAAACCAAAATTTTATGACCTGTGTAATTGATTAAAATATATTTTTAAACTTTTATTTCTACTCATAGATTTTATAGTTTATAAGCCCAAAATACACTAAAATAGGTAAATCTCATTTTTGACATCAAATAAAAATCTGAGGCATTGGGTAAAATTTTGATTAATATTCGTAATCAGCACCAAAAATTAGATCGTTGAAATTTTGTACCGGTGTAATATATCATTTTAGATAGTGACGTTTAATTTTTTAATTAGTTGATCGTTTTTAAAAGGTCAAACTGCCTCTCTCAGGTTTTGAAACGGCAAATTGTACCTTTTGCTAATTGAGAACTTATGTCTATCAGATTATAATTTTTCTGTTATGCGTGAAGCATTTTGTATTTGAAGATGCAGTGTTCAAAGAGGTTTGCTAATGAACGGTCAATATAATAATTTTATACGTTAAATTTTATTTTATCAGAAGTCAACCTTTAGATTAGAATTGATTAAGTTTTTTTTGATAATTACCTTTGCTGCTTCCATTAAATTATATTATAGTTTTTTATGAATTTTTTTGTTTACAATAATATTAAGGATTTTTATATGGATAAATGATGGATTGTAATTTCTGCAAATGTTATCCCATTAATACTTTTAGTCTCCTCATTATTAAAATACGTTTAAAATACAAAATAATTGTTGACAACTTGAATTGACTAGCCTTCTTTTAGAATATAAATTAGGGCATACTTAATAAGAACTTGTTAAAGTCCGGATCAGAAACCCGCCTAAAAAACGTGCCGGACCTGATAAGAAATATCGGGCGATTTTTATACCTCATTTTGGCTTTTTTAACTTAATTTTATTATTTCACAATAAAAGATATTACTTATTAATTTTGTTAATATTAGAGCAAAAAATGTATAGCTTGCAAAAATACTACGGCTCGGTCGTATTTGTAGATTCATGCCGATTTGGATTTAAGAAATCAAGTTTGTCAGGCCTACAAATTAATTCCTGTCCTTAAGTCAATTTTATATCTAGTTGCACAGAGACGCTGGTGCCCACAAGGTAATAATCTCGGCCCCATCGGCTGATGCACCAATGTACGTGATGGGAGTCAACGAGGAAAAGTACGACGGCTCTCAGGACATTGTTTCTAACGCGTCATGTACCACTAATTGCTTGGCCCCGTTAGTCAAGGTGATTAACAACAAGTTTAAGATTATTGAAGGTCTTATGACCACAATCCATGCTTATACAGCCACCCAGAAGACCCAAGATGGACCTAGCAATAAGGTAAAAATTATTTTTGCTTTCTACCGGTATTTTACTGTTTTTAAATATAAAAATGTAAGCAAAGGCTTGTTTTCCCTTGTTCTTCCCATGTGTCACGGCTAAGACGGATTTTTTTTTATAAAAGTTTGTAAAGTAGATATAACCGTCGTAGAAACGTATGTAACATTTTGTCTAATCTTTTGAATAATCAAAAAATAAAAATAATATTGGCAAGAAGAAAAAGGAGTTTTACAAGCTTGGACGATCGATATTTAATTATTAAGACAATGCATAAAAGATTAATAATAAAATTTAATTTTTTTTGAAATTACAAACTTAAAATTGTGAGTTATTATGTATTTTTATAGAAAATTAAGTGTTGCCACTTGAACTAAATTTATTTTAAAAATTTAAATAAAAAATGTTGCTTTTTAGGACACTTTTAAAATTTTGAAAATGAACACTTATTTGCGTTCTTTATTTTTGTTTAGTCGAATTATATAATTAAACCCATTAAACAAAAAATATATGTAATTTTTTATATACAAATTCAAAAGGCAAATTTTAAACGTTTTTTTTCTCTACTTTAAAAAACAAAGAAAAACAAAATTACTATATTCAAAAAAAAGGCTCCATTTTGGTGTGAATTTGCCTATCCCAAAACTTGGTAAGTTTTAAATCTGCATTTATAGTTAGCCTAGATAAAACAACCAGAGTCTTTCCTTGTTTGGGAATCCCTATTTAATTTTTGTTGGGCATAAATTTGCACGTGACTACATAAAAATAGATTTTATTTAACGCACTTGGGTGTTTCAAACATATCCTATTAAGGTAAATAAAGGTTGATTTTAGATAGATGTAATTTTTTGGGGCGTGGCTATTATTGCCAGAAATAATTTAAAATAATTAATTTCCTCCTTTTTGCCGAAAAAGGCATTTCCAGGTCGATGTCCAGTTGCATATTAATTTGTTTTAAAAAAAACTTTACACAAAGTCCATTCTTTTTCGAATATACGCCAAAAACTAGAGTTTCTTATAATATTTATTTGTTTTCTTACGCATTTGATAATTAACCAATATATTGCAAGCTAGCTTATAAATTTTATCAATTTCGGCTAAAACCTCGATTTTTATAGAGTGTGAGCTCACTTCTTATACGCAAGATAATTTTACTGGTTAAGTAAGTCTTGTGGTTGTACAAAATGGTCTTTTGGCATTATGTTTGAATGCAAGGCTATTTAATAACACAGGTTTACAAAAATCCATAAGTGATCGACGGATATTAAGGCACTAAAGGGAAATAATTGACGTGAAGGCTTTATACATATTTTTTTTGTTTATACGCTAATTTTTTATTTGAAAATAGGCCAGGCCAAATTTGGCCAAATTTACTAATTTTGCGACATAGAGAGTACATAAAGAGATTTTACATTGAATTCAACTAACTTTTATTTTATATCTGAAATAATTATATATAAAATTTTTAAATATCTTAAACTCTTACATCAAATTTTAGTTCTAGTAAATTGTAAACCAAAAAGACATGAATATATCGATTTAAGATAAAATATTATTTTAAGTTTGATTTAACAGTTAAGATTTTAAATAATTTCTTTCAATATTTTTTTTTGTTTTTTTGTCTTTTTTGTGTTTTTGAACTTTTTCAAATTTTTTTTATTGTTTAAAGGTGGTTTACAAAGTTTAATTAGAACGGTAATCAGTTGATTTAGAGTTTAAAGCCCGGTGTCGGTTTGCCAAACGGGCTGACTTGATTTAAAATAAGTATTACCGGCTGGGCCCAAATTTTCAAATCTCATATTGCCCTATTTTTTTAACTATTATTAAGAAGAACTAATAAAGATAAATTCACAATTAAATGATGGTATTACTTCACGATGTATTTCGTAGATAACTTACAAACAATTTATTTTAGCTTATAATAAAAAATTCCGGGCCGGCCCTCTAATCTAAAAACCAAATTTTGGATCCAAATTACAGGTTCGGGCAGACCGGGCCCAATTATCACGGCTTGATTTGAAATCTAAAATACCCATTGCAGTCTGGTCTCTAAAGTTAGCTCATAAATCGTATAAATTGGCTTAGCAATGAAAAACTAATCTAAGTCGTTTTTTATTATTTTAAAACCGTGTCTAGGTTGGGGTGCCAAATATTCTGTAGTCTAATTATTGATGTAAATGCTTGATATACTTAAAATATTTTACACAGGTCAACAAATTTTTGAGAGGTATGAGCCAACTACGGAGATCAAACCTGCCATTTTAGGGATTTTCAAATCCGTTTACTGTTTTTTTCTAATCAAACTTAGTTAGTCAGCCCTGAATATTAAAAATTAAAAAAAAAGCCAGAAAATCAAACAAGAATCAAAAACAAAAATAAACTGATTTTTTTTGCATATTTACAACTGCCTAACTGTTAAATTTTATAAAACTTTTATTAAAAACCTATAATGAAACGTGTCGTATTTAAGTTTGGACGCGAAATTTTTTGTATTATCTAAATGTTGATGTAAGAGCTTGATATACTAAAAAAATTTCTCATTGATTGAGATGATAAATATAAGTTACAAGGGTTTTTTTTTATATGGAAAACAGATTCTTATATTTTTTTCTTTTGGTATTCTTGATCCGTCAATTTGGTCAAAAAAGGCCATTTTGATATGGACGGATGTAATGAGCCGAAGCCGGAAGAAACTAAGAAAAACGAAATATATATATGATATAAGGCCATCATGGGCATATTTTCTTTTATGTTTTCATAAAATTCACTTTTCTGCCATTGATATTTGTTGACCTGTGTTGTTTGAGATAAAAATGTAAGTTACAAGGGATTTTAATATGCAAAGAAATTATAAGTTTTTTTGAGATAATTTGTAATATTAGTAAATTTAGTGAAATTAGGCCTTTTTCCGATATAAGAAACTTTATAAATCGAAAAATACATAAAAGATCAGGCCATCATGGGTATTATTTTCCCGCAGTGTCGAAACTTTCCATTTTTAGATATTTATATTTTTGGACCGTTTATTATAGGATTGGCGAGGTGGGAGGGGCGCAGCCCAAAACATTATTCCCTCATCAACCGGTGCTGCTAAAGCTGTCGCCAAAGTTATTCCTGAAATGAATGGTATTTATTATTTTAGCTGTTTTTTTACCATGTATATATGTTTATAAACATTAACTATAATTTTTTTTAATATTGAAGTAATTTAATGATGTACATTATTTTATATATATATTAGAAATTATCTTCAGATGTTTCGCCAATTTAGGGCGGCATACTCATTTAGGTTTGCCAATTTTATCACCGGTTTTTTATGCCTAATGGAAATTTTTTAGTAAGGTATTAGAAAGGTACGGCTTTTAGTCCCTACGATTACTTAACGAACTAGTTAATAGGCTCAGCGATGTGAACCAGATCCTTAAGTTTATACTCTATTACGCCTATAACAGTTCGACGAATTTTTAGGATACATCAGCTAATTTATATAATCAAGTCTACTATTATGAAATTTTAAAAACAAAAAAGATTGAAAAAAAATTATTTATGCACATATATATATATCAAACAGTTAAACTTATTCTCACAAACCGATAAAATATCTTGTCCTTTTTAGGTTGAAGTCCAAAATATTTTTCATAACCTAGATGTCGATGTAAACAGAGCTAGGGAAAAGCTCATTTTGGCTAAACTCATTTTCTGGTTCTTTAAAAATCTAAAAAAAGATTAGTAAGATTAATTACACAGGTCAACAATATTATGAGTTAACTACAGAGATCAAACCTGCCATCTTAGGGAATATCAAATCCGTTTACCGTTTTTCCTTATCAAACTTAGTTAGTCAGTTATAAACATTGAATATTATAGAAAAAAAGGTTAAAAACCAAAAAGATTCAAAAACAAAAATAAATTTAAGTTTTATTTTTGCATATTTACAATAGTTAAACTGTTAAATTCAAACTTCAAATAATATTTTCATTAAAAACCGATAATATTGTCGTATTTATGTTTGGACGCGAAATATTTTGTATTATCTAAAGATGTAAGAGCTTGATATATTAATAAAAAAAATTTCCATTATTTGTGATTAAAAATATAAGTTACAAGGGATTTTAATATGCAAAAAAGATTTTTTAATTTTTTCTTTATAGGGTATATTTAGATCTACGGTCAAAAAAGGCCCTTTTTTGTTATAGACGGATCTAAGGAGCCAAATACGGAAGAAACTAAGAAAAACGAAAAAATGAGATTAGGCCATCATGGGGATGCATTCTTTTATGTTTTTATAATATTCTCGTTTCTGACATAAATATTTGTTGACCTGTGTTATTAAGAGGTACAAAACTACTGCAAAAATTACGATATTCTAAAATTTTTGCTTAAAACTAAAATTCTTAAAAACGAGTTTAGTCAAAAATGCACTTTTTTCAAGTTGATGTAAGAACTTAAATTGGTTATTTCTTATTATTTCAGATGAAAAATAAGAGCTACAAAATTTTAATATGATTTTTTTTTCTTTTTAACTATTCTTGAGGTTGCAAAAACAGTTAATTGATGTGAAGGGTCGGTCCATGGATTTGAATATATATTTGACTTATATTATGTAGATTATTAACCTTTATACATAGAATTTTGTTGACTTGTGTTATATAAAATGTGGCACTTTTGTTTAATATAAATTTTACGAGTCAGATCTGTTATCGTTTATAAAATTACGCATTTTATACATGTTAAGGGAAATTGACGGGTATGGCTTTTCGTGTTCCGGTGCCCGATGTGTCGGTCGTTGATTTGACGGTTCGGGTTGAAACCCCAGTTAAATCGATGGAAGAAGTTGATAAAGCTATTACAGAAGCCATAAACGGGGGCCTTGGTCGCTACTTAGGGTTTACTAATGAGGAGGTTTCATCTCATTACTTAATTTCGTGTATTTGTAGTTTTTCTCTTAATGTTATTAACTCATTGTGATTACACATTTCGTCAAACTTCACTTAATTTTTAATATTTTTTATATATTTGTTTATTTTTATCGAAAATTCTAGACAATATTTGACCATATTCTATACATTTTGCTTAATATGTTAAAGTTCTTGTTGATTAAAATTTGTGGTTAAGTTCATTAAATTAATACGTTTGATATTTTAGGTAAATATTTTTATCATTTAAAATATGTAATACCGATTATGAAATAAGCAAAAGAGATTATATTTTGCAAATTTAAATGCTAATTAAAAATACTTTGAACTCACGCTTAGCTAAATTTATAAATCAACCCAAAATCAGACATAATTTAAATTTTTTTATAACAAAATTGATATCGTCTTTGAATGATAAGAGATTTGAAATTATATATAAGTATAAACAACTTTTTAGTTTCGGTCGGGATAGTTATGACTGGTATAAAAAAATAATATTTTTTGCCTTTCAAGCCGTTTACTATCTTCCTCAAATTCAGAACCCATTATTAATTTTGGCTAAACTCACAAAATTTTCAAATGTTTTTTTTGATTACCTCTTAATTTGTCTTTGAGTTGTACAAACTTATGTTAATATTTAGTTGGCCAAAATCATTTATGGTAATTTTTATATAATTTTTTTAAGACAATTAGCCCTGTTCTTTTTTTATTTTCATCAAAATTTATTAAACAAGTTTTACTTTTTTTATTGTGGGAAAATACGGAAAAATTAAAAAATTATTTTTGTAAGTGTTTAAATAAATAACTTATTGATGTGATGCTTATAATAGACATAGGAAATATAAATTTAACAAGGTAAAGATATATTAAACAATTGTGTTTCTATTAAATATTTAGGGAGCTTTTTAAAAGAGTTTTTAGGTGATAACATGTGATATTTGATCTTTGTTTTATATCCATAATGATTTATATAAAAAACATGTTTTTTACATTTGAATAAGAAAACTCCACAAAATAGATTAGATTAGACTAGCACGTCATAACATTACTTCTCTTTTCTGTTCTAATCCCAGGAGACTTGTCAATCCGGTGGAGGGCGTATGCGCGATGGATACCCTTATCTGTGGCAATTAATTGCATGAGGTCCCGAAGTTTAATTGTTTGGGAAGGTTCTGCTGACTTTAAATGGTCGGCATGTTTGCTACCTGTTTTTTCATTGTAATAGACTCGATAAAAGTAAAGACCCGTTCTTTCTATTTTCCCTTCTCGCCAACCTTTTACGTTTCAATCTCTAACTGAGTTTGGAGCTAGCAATTAAGGTTCTGCTGACTTTAAATGGTCGGCATGTTTGCTAACTGTTTTTTCATTGTAATAGACTCGATGAAAGTAAAGACCCGTTCTTTCTATTTCCCCTTCTCGCCAACCTTTTACGTTTCAATCTTTATCCGAACTGAGTTTGGAGCTAGCTGTTTACCAGGGGGTTTCGGGTTATTTAAAATCGGCAGGTTTTAATTCCATCCAGGTAAGTGGGCTTAGAAGGTTTAGTTTTAAGAAATGTGTAGGGCTTTCTTGCACGGCCGAATTTTTTTGACGTACGATATCTAGACATGGTTCAATGCTTTGCGTGGAAAGATTTCTCTTTTTATGGGCCGCATAATGTTCCTTTAATGTTTCAATCACGCGTTCGACTAAACCATTAGTGCGGGTGTAATATGGTCGAGAAGTTACTGTTTTATTCAGGTTTTGGAGCTTTGAGGTGAAAAGGTCTGACGTAGAAACTAGCGCATTATTGCTTACTAACATTCGTGGAAATCTCCATCGCGCGAAAATTCTTTCCAGACACAAGATTGTTTGGTACGTAATAGATATAAAGTACAACGAGGATCTAACTCGTTCAGTTTTAATAAGCGTACTTGGTTGCATGCTTCATCATCATCGAGATATTTGAGATTTTTTACCGGGAGACGGGATAGACAATTAACCAGGTTTGTTTTAGCTGGTTCGTAAGCAATATTATAGTCGGCTTTGTATATCCATTTGAGTAATCGCGTACTAATTCCTGGTCTAAGTCTTTTTTAGGGCAGTACAATTTTGGTGGTCGATTTATGTTTCCGTAAATAAAGTACCGAATTTTTCAAGGTCAAAAGTAGCCTTTTCACTTTCGTGTACGATATTAGAATTATTTTATCAGCCGTATTGCATTTTCTGGATGCAAACGCAATCAAACGTTAACCTGGTCATATGTGATAGGGCGGCGTCAAAACCATTGAAAGAAGCATCGGTCTTTAACACTATCCGTAGCTTTGGGTTAAGCAAATAGGATGATGTCTTCAGCTATTAGGTTTTTAGCTTTTCGAAAAATTTCTGTGTTTTTTTCTGCTAATTCCAAGGTTGGTGCACGTAATTTATTTATCAGTGGGTGAATATGAGAAATGAATCTTTTGTGGAAAGTTTTTCTTTAGTTTAACGCGTCCTGTATTTTTTGCAATATCTGTTCAAGGGTTTTTACATAGTCATGTGAGCTTCCGGTCTAAAACTTCATCCAAGTGTACGGCTGTGTTTTGAATATCACGTAATAGGTTGTTTATTAATTGCTGGAAAATAGTAAGCGCGGAGCTAAGTCCAAACGTTAGGCGTCGATAGATAAAAACACCTGTATAAGTCGCAATACTAAGTAACATTTGAGATTCCTTGTGAATCGAAATTTGAATGTAAGCGTCTTTTAGATCTAACGTGGAGAATGTCTGCCTTTCACCGAATTTTAATGCGAGTTCCTCGGTTGGAATCATATGCGAACCCTCAAGCAGATAGGGATAAGTTGTAATCTCGTAATCAGCGGACATACGAAGATATCTCTCGATTATTGGGACGTTGACCTTCGAAGTTGTGCACTCTATTTGAGTTTAAAATTGATATCTAAAATTTAAAATATTTTAAATCATCGCTTGATCTTTTCCTCCACTCTGTGGCATCCAGATCTGACGGAAATTTTAAAAGGCGTTCGGTTATAAATTTTTTTTTATTGGACTAGCTATATAACACCCAAACCCATCCGTAAATATTTTTCCATATATGGATAGCATTAGGTGACGCTATATTAACATACATTTTTTGGCTAAGGAAAACTTAGGTGCAGAATCCATGGAATTCTTAAAATGTGGGGAAATCGTTTCGAGTAATATAACTTCTAATATTTTTGGAATTCTATTTATAAGATCTCACGGGTTTTCCCTATTTTTCAATTTTATTGTGTCCGTTAGTTGTAATAGGAGACGGCTTTAATATGGGGGCTCCGATTTCTTCCACAGCTCCTCGTTAAAGAGAAATCGCCGGTGTGGTAGAACACATGCGTTATGATGTTGCCAATGTTTACCTTAATAAAAAGGAGCCTGGTATTGGCACCCAGGTTCAAAATAGTGTCTACGGTTTAAATTGTAGTGGCAGACCGACAGAAAATGATTAAATCCGTTGCATTTAAAACAGACCTTTGGCTGGGCACGCGTTGTTACTATGGTTAAGCGTTTTTTGTCAACTAGAACCACTAAATTTTGTGTTGGTTTTGCCCCTGAACTCTGTCGTTCTTATTTTTTTTGAGACTATTTAGGCCCGCAGTCGAAGTTAATTGTTAGGCCGATTCGTATAAAGACTACTTGATTATTAGATTTAAAGAAACCAGTTTTCGCGTTGCACCTCTCATCGAGACCCGCTATGAAAGATCTCGAATTTTCGGAACATCCCCGGCAAAACTTTCCTACAGTCATTACAATGGCACATTCTCGGAAATGTATATTAGATTCCGTGTCTTGACGAAGTCCTAATTTAAATTGAGATTTAAAATATTATATTTCAAAGCGAAGAAATAAAGCCCAGCTTACATTGGCCAAGTTTCGTTAATATCGCTTGAACATAAAATATTCTCACTCTTGGTATTCCCCCATGAGCTAGTGAGTAATAAGCTTTTTATGCTTGTCGTTAATTTGAGCCATTTTGGTTGTTTAAATTCTCAAAAT
>JAUIRJ010000254.1:0-27638 GCA_030555515.1 Acutogordius australiensis | reverse complement strand
ATTTCTACATACTCAAGATTTTCTATAACCCATAACAGTCCATTTTTACGAATATTCTGTAATTTAATTTACATTTGTTTAAATAACCTGATGGAAACAAAGCATTTTTAACTTTTAAAGTCTATCTATTCATTTGATTAATTACGAATTTATTTTTGCGGATATTAGGTATGTTGATGAGTTTGACTAATACAATTGCTACGATCCCTGGTGCCGTTGCTCCATCAGTTGCCGCTGCAATTACTAAGAACAACGTAATTTATATTTTTTTTTGAATTCAGGCATTTTCAAAGTCATATTTTGAAATATGAAAGTTTTTTGTTTTATTTTTCTATTGTCATAACATAATAAAAATAGTTAGCTAAAGGATATTTTGCATCATAAGTATTATTTCAATTACCCATTAGTTTAAAAAGCATATGACAAATTTTAAACGTATTTTTCTCCTCGCAATTCAATAACCTTACCTTCTTTTGCAATAAAACAAACGTTTATTTTGGTGCATCTATTCAGAATATATATTTATTATTTTTTTTTTTTAATTTTATTTTTGAAATATTTATGTCATTCTTTGACCTTGTCATTATTTTCTACCATTTAATTGGTATATATTTTATACTTTGTTGGGGTATTTATAAACTCTAAATGGTTTAAATATTTGGCAAGTGTCATTAATCGCTGTTGTTATGCTTCTTAAATAAATAACCAATTAAGTCATTTTGTAATCTTTACTATATTACAATTAGTCCGATGCTGAACACTGGAGAATTGTATTCCTGATCGCTGCTGTCATTTACGTAACCGGAGCCGTCATCTATTTTATCTTTATCTCGGGCGAAGAACAGCCCTGGGCCAAAGTCGCTCGGTCTCGTTCGATAGCCACACCCGCGGGCGGGAAGCTTCTTGAATCCGAACCCAGGAGAATGTCCCGACAATCCCTTGCCGTAGGGGGTGCCACACACGATTACACGAACGTTAACCCCGCCGACACAGAACTCCATAACATAATCACTTAAGCGATCCGCGCCAATACATTCATTCATTTTTTAAATAAAAACCGGTCTAATATACTTTTGTTGCTAGTTTTACTACTACAAAAAGTGTACACAACACCTTTTTTAGCCATTATTAGCCTGTGCAACGACGAGGATTTATATCTGATGCATATGGAATAGCACGAATTATATTTACAATCAATCGATTTTACTACTTTTGAAATCTATATATGCATCCTGATAAAAATCGTCTTTTCTTGCAAGATGCAATGACTTTGGTACATAGTTAATTTTTTTTTGCGTTTCAACAATTTAAGGCATAAAAATAAATGGTATGGTATTATTTTTTAGATGAATTGTATACTTGCTATAATTTTGTTTTTTTTATAAAACGTGTCTTGACCCATAGTTAATTAAAACCCTATAAAAAAATAATTTCAAGCCTTAATTTTATAGGGCTTTATTTGAAGTCTATAATGTAATATTTGGTTCCAAATTTCATTGGAGCTTTCACTACACTCCCATCTCTTCTTTGTGATTTTTATTATTGATTTAACATTTAAATATCTTTCCTTTTAATTAAGTGTTTACCTCCTCCTTTTGTCACTTCACAGTAATAACTAAATTGAGTCATCATTTTTAGGCTGTAAGTGATTAATTTATTATATAAGAAAACATTTTGTCTAATATAAATTATTATCTTTTTTCTATTAATATTAAGTCTATTTCTTCAATTCTTAGAAAAGATGTTTTGTCTCCTTATTTTTCAATTGCAATCTTTTAAACAATTTCATCAAACGCTTACAAAAATTATTTGGTAAGCTTTGGTGAAACAGTCATTTTCCTTTACAGTTTTAATTATGTATGCAATAGGTTTTAGTTGCAATTACCATTTTTTATACCTATATTTGATTGATATATTCATTGTGCCACACATCTTCCCCTTGTATTAAGGCATGAGATTTTTTATTATTTTTTTGAATTGGTAATTATTGAATACTTATTTTCATTTGTTTATTAGTACACCCTCGACTGCCACTTAAATTCTCAGTTCTAGTCAAATAAAATGGCATTAACATATTTTAATTAAATATGTTTGCAGGTGATATATTATAAACAAATTTGCGCTTTATTAAAATCCTTTCTTTTTTTTCATAGCCAACGAAATTCATGGATCCTGTTAGTTAAACTTTAAACCAAGCTTTAATTTTTAGGTATTCCTCAATTTAAATACGACAGCCTTTTAGTGCTGTACAAATTTGGGCTCTTCTCAAAACAATTAATTGATTTAATAAATTTTTTCGCTATCTCTAGTTTGATTATAACTAATAACCTTTCCCACTTTTTTCACCTGTGAAATCATGATATCGCCATAATTATTAATCTGTTACATATTTACACCTAAATTTTGAATTATTTTTTATAATTTTTTGATGCTGTAATAACATGTATTGGCTGCTAGGATCTTTTTTATCAACAAGTTTCCTTTTTTCATTATTATCATCATATTTGTTATTTGCTCGTCATCTAAGTAATCCCTTTCAATATAACTAGTTTAAAAAAACTTTTACATTAAAATCTCTATAAATAATTTTATCCAAATTTCAGAATGCAATCCTATTATTCCTCAAGCCCATTTTTGAATGAAAACATTTTTAATATTGATATAACATATGAATTAGACACAAGAAATAAAACTTTTTTCAACATGTCACACAATGTTATAACTTAGAAATCGGATAAGAAAAATTGTTTAAATACAGGAGCTCACATTAATTGAATATTTTAAAACTATTGTGAGACCTCAGTAAGTTGTTTAATCTTTCAATAGGGCTGTTTTATAGCTTACCAGATATTTAAAGTAGGTACAAGTACCCAAACAATATGGATTTTTAAATATATTTATGGGAGATCTTATTAAGATTTTTAATCTGATTTCTAAAATTACTTTATATAAAAGGCCAATAATGACTAATGATTAAGTCAAAACCGTTAAAGCCAGCCCGGAGCCAAATTTTCTAAAGAGCCAGCTCAGACTTCGAATTATAAAAAAGTATTTATTGGGCAGGGCCAATTATTCTACCTCATTATTCGCAATGGTTATAGCATAATGTCTATTTTTACCGATCATGTTATTAGTTTTGCATCTAAATGCGAATAGTTAAGCTTCTCCACATCCAATCTTTAATTTTTTCTCAGACATGCATGTTTTTTTTACAATTATGAAACATCTAATATTATTTACAATATTCCATAGACTTAATATTAATGCATAAAGAAAGCGTTTGTCAAAATTTTTAAGAAAAAAATTAACAAATTTGTCTATGCCATTAAAAACACGGGTCTACAAATGTCAATGTCAGAAAAAATAAGTTTATGGAAACATAAAAGCATACTTCCCCTAATTTCTGTTTCTTCCGTCTTCAGCTCCTTAGTTCCATCCTTATCGAAAAATGGCCTTTTTAATAGATTTCGCGACCTCGAGAATACCCTAAAAAAATTCAAAAATCTTATTTTCATTTAAAAATACCTTGTAACTTATATTTATCATCTCAAATAATGAGAAAAATTATCAAGCTCTTACATTAGCATTTAGATAAAACAGAATATTTCGCCAAACTTAAATACGACAAGATATATCAATTTTTGGAATTTAACAGTTTAATTGTTATGAATATGCAAAAAAAATTTCAATTTATTTTTGTTATTGATATTTTTTCTAAAATTTTCGATGATTATAGCTTGACTAACTAAGTTTAATTAGAAAAACGCTAAACGGATTCGCAAATGCTTAAGATGTCAGGTTTGATCTCCTTAATTAGCTCATAACTCTTAAAAATTTGTTGACCTGTGTTATTACACCATCAAGGGCATTACTTCTAC
Organism: Acutogordius australiensis; assembly: GCA_030555515.1. Taxonomy (NCBI): domain Eukaryota; kingdom Metazoa; phylum Nematomorpha; class Gordioida; order Gordea; family Gordiidae; genus Acutogordius; species Acutogordius australiensis. The sequence goes on along the minus strand of JAUIRJ010000254.1, from coordinate 23,760 downwards.
ACTCTTAATTTAATAGATAAATTCGAAATAAAAAATTTATGGCTTGTAATATAAATAGTCCGCGCTGTATTTTTATAGGGCGGATTGAGCAGGGCTTAAATTGAAAAATATGTCGAGTCGGGCCGGAATATCATGGCCCGGTTTGAACTCTAGTTGGCATAGACTCTAACCTTCTTAAATATGGAATTGCGCCTTGTTCGAGAGCTGGTAATTTTTAAATCTTAGTAGTATTTTACCCGAGTGTTCCCAATTAACATAGAGGTTGAGTGTCACATACATGCAATTTTCTTAAATAGTTAAAATTTTAATTTACATTAGGAGATTCCTATCGGACAATCAGCTAAAATCAAACTTTATTTTTCCTCCTTTTAGATTTAATCATTAAAAAAAAACAAATTTTTTTTTCTCTATATTTTTAAGACGTGCCAGGTTATACCCAAATGAAGCTACAAAGGCTTTGTGAAGATGCACGTAAAATCATTTATTAAAATTAAACACTTTTTACACCACAAATTCTCAAAATTGGGCATTATTGTAGAACCTGTTAAGGTTTTACAATTCGATATTTAATTAGATTTGGTATATTTAAAATCAATCACTAGACACAAACTTACTTTTATAAGGAATAAAATTTTATTGAGTTTACAAATATATGATCGAGAAGTAAAAAGGTGCAATGTTTATTATTGTTATTTTAGACATTTTGGACCCTCCTTTCACCTTTTTTGTATATACGAGTTATGGCTCTGATCTATGCATCTGGAAATTAAACGACACAAAGTATGGTTAAATAGAAACCATTATCAAAAATAGTCATGGTAGAAAATTCAATCGGTTCAAAATTTGAATATCCATGCTAAAATATTTTTCGACTAAATATGGCTCAAAAATTATAAATTTATAGTCGTATCTTAAATTTTAACCGATATGTTTTTAAAATTCTCGTGAACTTAACAATCGTGAGTTTGAACAAATCGTCGTTATTGTTGGTCTAATCTAATCGCAACAATTATATTTGCGTCATAGTTTTTTATCCACAATTTCTGTAAATTTCATTTTTGGTACTAAATCATTCACGTTTATTCTCGACAAATGCTGACTAGATCAATCCTGATTAAACTTTATGCAATATGTATACTAAAGTACGATAGAATATTACGAATAGCTGAACTTACAAGGTTCTTAAAGATAGTAATTTCAAGGAGCTGCACATATGGTATAATTTTTTTACAGATAATTGGGTGGGGGGTTAAGTCTAAATATAGGGTGAAAGGAAGCACATAAGGGATCAAATGGTAATATTATATGAAAAGGTCGAAAATGGTTTTTGAAGGAGTTTAGATAGGGGCTTACGCATTAATACTTACAGCTGAATCAAGACTTGAACAGATTAGAGAAAATGAGTAAATTGTTGGGCAAATGATTAAATTATACATAACCCTGAACTAAACAAAAAACTAGTTTTAAGCTTACCTGATCCCCTTAGCTAACCTTACATTAAAAGCTAGCCTTAACGTAACTTTTAAACTGATCCAACTTTGCCCCAGCTACACCCTAATCGATCTCGAAATGTTTGGGCAATTTACAGATATCAATTTATAGATTTGTGTTTTACTTGCAAACTTGGGCCCACTATTGTCCATGAATTAAGAAGTTTGGCACATTCAACTTACATAGGCGCAGCTCTAATTTTTATAAATCGTAGTATTTAGGTCATTGTCACGCTGATTACGAATATTTTCAAATTTACGGCTCTCTTATTTTGAAGATTTTGACATTGCAAGTTCAAAAATGGCCATTTATCGCTTAACAGCTAATATTAACAATTTTAACAAAATAAATTATTTTGGATTACATTCGAATTACATATCGAATTCAAATTCTTCAACCTTTCTTATTTTTGAGATATGGTACCTAGAAAGTTTAAAAATGTACGTGTTTCAAATTCAAATCTCCAACTAGAAGCCAGCCAGAAACTTGGATATCAGATTCGTGATTAGCATGTCAAGTAGTTATTTAGTAAGGGATTAATGTATTAATTCAGAGCTAGTTAAGAAGTAAATTAATTAAGGGTATTTCATATTTATAAAGACCGAAAAGCTGATAAGATGGATACTACGTTGAGTGTTAAGCTTTTGAACATAATACATACAAAAAAAACATACATCCATACAAATGATTTTGTTTCTTCCATTCATTATTATGTTGTAATAAAATTCATCATCCTGCATCAAACGTTTGGTGACACCCCGGCATATTTTCACGAAATCAAGCTATATAAAATTATTCAAAATCAACATCACCATACTCATTTCATACAATAAATTAATTGATCATCACCCGATATATCCATATTTTATTCTCAACAAATTCATGAACAAAAAATCTCAAAAACACTCATGAGATTTATAAATGTCTTGAATGAAGCACCTAGCGTTAAGTAGGTCCAACTCAGATATAGCAAGTTTGAAGGCCTATTAGACAATATGCAGACGCTTGAAGGAGATTAACAAGTAAGTGATCTAGAGAGTTTGTTTTTTACATTGAGTCCCAAGACAATAGAGATATGCCAGGAGAAGTTAATCTCACACAAACCCAACTATCTACGTCTACCAGAAATTGTTATTCCAGCTTTTGACGGCAATTATTGTGACTACGTTTATTTCAAAAACACGTTTGATGCAGATATTGCCACAAATTCCATTTTATAGGTAGAAAAACTTAACTACCTTATATGTCTACCTCATATGTTCAGGTTCCATAAGAAAGCCAGCGTCGGACGTTATAGAACGGGCTACCTTTGCAAGGTAAAAAAAAATATAAAGTAGCCTGGGATCTACTCGAGAAAAAGTACAACAACCCAAGAATGTGAACACACACATAAAAGCAAATTTTTAACAGCCCACCTTAGTCAAAGATAGTGACAACATTAGAAGTCTCCAAGACGGTTAAGTTAGGCATGTGAGAGCCTTGGAAACAATAAAAAAGCCAATTAGCGCGATCTAATCTATTTAATTGAAGCTAAACTAGATTACATCACTCGTAATTATTGGGAAAATTAAATTCAACACGGCGAGTTACCAACAATCAACAAGTTCATCTCATAATTTGCTTACAAAAGTTCGGGAATCCACATAGACTCAGCTCCACACCAGTGTACTTTCCAAAACTGCTTCTACCTCAAACATAAATACATGCATTCTATGCCAGTCCATACATCACCTTTCCGAATGTGAAAAGTTTTTAGGAATATCTGTAAATAGACGCCAAAAAGTCAAACGAAGCAATCTGTGTCTAAACTGTCTAAGAAACAATCACTCTACACCAAATTGCCGGATTTAGTTATAAGGTCTGCAAATTAAGACACCACACTCTGCTTTACGAGCACTTATTCAGCAGCAACTTAAGTTCTACTAGTAGATTTCATCATCTACTTAACCAACAGGGCTTGCTGCCTACAGCACTAATTTGTATCCGAAATTCCCATGGCATTAACATTAACTGCAGAGCGCTCCTTGAATTAGGGTCACAATCATCCTAACTCAAGAGCTGGCCCGCAAGTTTGGAATCAAAACGAATAAAATGTTTCAAATCAATCAATCAACTTCATTAGCTTTACATTCTATCAATAAACATATTCATTCTTGTAATTTTTCGTTCAGCATTAGTGTCAATCTGTACATTATAGACAATATCATCGCCAACATCTGTTTGTTCACTTACTGCAGATCCTTCGATATCCCAACATAAATATGCTTGGCATATCCAAGTTTTTATTAAAGCTCTAAAAATGAAGTTTTTTATAAGCCGACGTATTTTGAGACATTCTAAAACCAAATCAAATCAAGCTTGGCAAATTTTTACCAATCCTGCAAGACACCGAATTTGGGTGTGCCGCAGGAACTACAAATACGCAAGGCACTAAAATATATGAAATTTATCTATTTAAGAAATTATTTGAGACCTCCGACGATTTGGAAGGTGGAAGAAATCATTGATGAGCTCCATAGGACAGAAGAGGAAAGACTCTGCCAATCTCAATTCATGACTACATACAAAAGAATTTTAGATGGTAGATTTGTTGTTCAATTGCCATTAAAATTAGAAATCCTTCCACGCTTAGGCAATTTTTACAATTTGGCATTGAAACAGTTCTTAGCTACTGAGAAACGACTGTTGAAAAATTCACAATTACAAGTTAATTATGCAAAATTCATGCAAGATTACAAGTCATTCGGTCATATGAAGCCTAGTCTTGCAATCACTAATTCATCTATCCCGACATTTTATTTACCGCATCACCCATTAATAAAGGTGGAAAGCCTCACAAAAAAATACGCGTTGTTTTTAATGGCTCTGCTTAGTCGACCACTGGAGTCTCGTTCAACGGCTGCCTATCAGTAGGCGCAACCTTGCAACAAGATATAAAATCAGCCATGTTAAGATTCCGTCGCCATAAATTAGCCCTTTCAGCTGATATAGAGGAGATGTATCGTCAAGTGTTGGTGGATCAAGATACAGAAAATCACACGACTTACAAACAAATGCTTTCGGAACATCTTCCGCTCCGTTTCTCGCCGTAAGAGCCTTAATTCAAGCTGCACATAATAAAATGATAAACTATCCTATAGGATTCTAGGTAACCAAGCGTGATTCAGGCGCTGAAACAGTATATTAAGCTCAGTAAATAGTTGATCAGAATGACAGTTTGCTCAAGGCTTATGGTTTTGTGCTCAGAAGATGGACATCTAACAATCTTTTAAGGTTTATACACAATCCGACTATATAATGTTTAACATCATCGGCACAGCCAATACTTTCGGTCCTGAATAGAACTCTTTATAAGATAAGTTCAGTTTTACTATTCCCATCTAAAATCATTTTAAAACTCTGTTAAATCGTAAAGGTATTTGATCCTTTAGGATTGCTTGGGCTACTCTTAGTGAAAGCAAAAACACTTCTACAACAACTTTGGACAATAAATTCTTCTTGGGACAATTTTCCACCATCTGTTGCCAAACAATGGTAATTTGTAACCAAATAGCTTTATTAAAATCAATGAAAATTTTTCGTCTCATCATTCCTATACAACAACCTACCCACGTGGAAATCCACGTTTGCGATGCTAGCAAAATTGCATATGGACCCTGCTTAGGGGAGAGCGGGGCGAGGTAATGGGGCGAAATATTTTTTTCAAATATTTTGGGCACTGTAAAATTAAATTGGTTGAAATTGGGTTCTAAAATATATTTTGATAAGCATAACCTGAATATGAGAAAAAAAATTCTAAAAAACCTCTTATTAAAAAAATAGGGTAAATAAACTGTTTTTTTGGGCACTTCTCATCGAAAAAACTTTTAATTGTTTTTACGCTTGGTCAAAATATTAATGAAATAAATAACTAAAATAGATTTCTATTAAAACAAAGTGTTATTTAACTATTCTATATGTTAAGCCTCCTAAAAACGCCAAATTATTTGTAATATATTGATATTATATATCAAAGAGGATGTGGGGCGATGTGGTTGGGGGTGAGGTGGTTTTTTTATTTTTATCAACTGTTTATTATTATGAGAAATTACAAGCGAAAAACGTGATTACCAAACGAGAATGCTATACAATTAACTTTAAAGGATTTAAATACCGGCAATAATACAAATATTGCCCAAATATTTAAAAAGTAATCTATTTTAAGAGGAAAATTAAGGCTGTTGCTAACAAGGACTAGGAATATATTTTTTTTCCTAAAGAAGAAAAGAGTTTAGTTGAATATATACTAGAAGCTGCAAGATTGTACCATGGATTAAGCCCAAAAGATATTTTCATGTTTATTTTATAAAGTGTTGTAAATTACATAACTAAGCTTGCTTACTCTTATGCTGTTTATTTAAATAAAAAAATTCCTAATAATTGGATAAAAGATGAAAGAACTGGTAAAGAATGGTTTACCCTGTTTTTCAAAAGAAACAAGGAAGTTTTTTTAAGGCTTCCTGAAGCCACAAGTCTTGCCTGAGCTTGCAAAAATTTTTGACAATCTTATTAAAATCACAGAAGAAAAACAAATTAATCCTGAAAATATCTGGAATGTTGATGAGACTGAACTGACCACAGTTCAATGTCCAAGAAATTAGCCCAGAGGTGCTCAACAGGTAGGATACATAACTTGAAACAAAATTAAAAAGGACGAGTTTGTAATTGCTCCAACCAGGCACGATTCTAGACCCCTTTTGGGGGGGGGGGCAGTGCCCCACCAAAAGTTTTTGATTGCCCCCCCACCCCAAATAATTGAATTTGCCCCCTTCAAAAATACATAGTAATTTTATGTTTGCCCCCCCCCCCCCAAAAATTGAATTTGCCCCCCCCCCCCCCCCCAAATACATAGTAATTTTATTTCTTCCACATAATATAATTAAATTTGCTCCGTCAAAAATATCTAAAAAATATTATCTTAAAAATATTTACTTTTTTTAAAAGTGTTTTTATTCATTAATACTTCTCATCCGCAAGAAAGATCAAACTAACAGAAATATATAGAAAAATTTGATTTTACAGAAAGCTTTATATTTGTGAAACTAATTCATAAATCTGATGCCTAAGAAATTTTCTCAGTTAACAACAATCTTTTGTTAGAATATAATCTAGAACCAAAGTACCTGATCGCAATGCTACGATGGGGCGAATGTAATGCCCAGGAAAAAAATGGTGTTCAAGTATTTCTAAGCAAAATAGCTGGACACCATATCCCGTATATTCACTGCTTTAACCACCAATTGCATCTTGTTGTAAAAGATTGTCTTATTTTAAGTGAAGGGAAAGATTTTTTTGATAATTTTTCTTCCCTTCATAAATTTTTTCAACATGATGCAATCAAGGTAGTTAGTGAATGCGGGACCATACCGGCTGTTGCCCCATTGGTGGTGTGGTCACTACCTGCCCATTGTTTTTTTTTAAATTTGCACAAAAATATTTAATACTCTTTTAAAAATTAAAAATAAAAAAACTTTTATATCTTCAGGTCACAGGGCCGAATCGGGGTTTTTTGACCATATTTATAATCATCTATTTATTTTTTTGTATTTAACTGGAAAATTATTTTATTTATTATAATTATAGATCAATTTCAATGCACAACGATTTATATTTCTAAAACTTCTGATTTAATACACCATTGTTTGTTAGAAATTAACAATTAAGAAATAAAAATACATTTAAAGATTTATTCAAAAATTGTTTTGATATTAATATTTTTTTAAATGACAATAATTTATCTATGGATAAAAAAAAACTAAAACTAAAGATTTTCCTGATTTTTATTTATTTTCTACTCATAATTTTGAAAATATTTTAAATATTAATGATGAAGTAAAAAGTATTTCTTTTAATATTATTGATTTATTTATATTTTGATAATAGATTATTTACCGATAATAGTTAAGATTCCCTTTATAAATTTGATTTACCTTTATTTTAGATATAAATAAATTAGAGCCTCTTTTAAAAATAAGTAATATTGATAAAAATTCATTATCTAAAGAAATTGACGTAGCCAAAAATTTTTTTAATAAAAACTTAATAAACAAAGAATGTGTTACTATTGATTTTGTTAAATTTTTATATGATTACAATAATGCGTTTTCTAATCTATTTAACATTTTTCCTATCATCCTTATACATTTTGTTTTCATAATAATCAATCTTATTTCACTTTTTATTTTCTAAAATCTAAAGTTTTATATAATTCATTTTTATTATTTATATATATCATATTTTTAATTTTCATGCGCCATGATGCCAAATGATAAAATTATACTTACAATTAATTCAAATCATATCTAACATGGATTCTATTGTTGTACATGTATATTTTTTGCCGTGACCTTCGGTCACGGCCAATTTTGCCGCCGAAGGCGGCAAAAAAATTTTTTCTGCCCCCCAAGAGTTTTTTTTGCCCCCCCCCCCCCCCCCCCCCCCCCTAAAATGGAAAAGCTAGAATCGGGCCTGGCTCCAACCTATTGTTAACAAGCCTAAGAAAAATAAACTCAAAAATTCAAAAATCTTTTGAATAAATAGCTATCATAATATATGTTTTAATTATCTTATGTTATAAAAATGTCTAATAACCCGTTATATGTTATTTCTTGTTTATTATGAACTAATTTTTTAACCAACCATCTCGCCCCCTTTATACACCACTTCACCCCGTTGTTGGGGCGAAGTGGCGGAAAAAAATGATTTTTTTTAACTCGAAATATCTGCTAAAATATAACAGTTTAAATTAAAGTTGTATATGATTTAAATAAAGTTTTAAAATACCTATCTTTTGAGATATACCATGGTTAAATAGATCATTTAAAAAAAAGTTATGATCAAATATTGAAAAAATAACCATCTAGCCCCGCTCTCCCCTATATCTGAGGACATGCAACAAATCATCATGTGTTTTAATATGCTCAAAAACCCAAGTAGCCCCGTTAAAAACCTTGACAATCCCAAAGCTTGAACTCCGTGGAGCATTTGTTGTCCATACTACACATATTACTATTCGCTTGTCCACACAAGGTGTATTTTGTTGGAATGACTCTACAATAGTCTTAGCATGGCAAAAGGCAACACCCAAGGAGTGGACGTTTGCAGCAAAAAGGGTGTCTACATTTATCTGGAATCATATAAAAACAGCTTAATACAAATATATTTTTCTAAGGAAGCAATCCTCACGATTTAATTCATTTGGATCAATGATGGTGGACCAGATTAGTTTCTAAATTATTGGCATGGCTTTCCCTTTGAAGAGACGTCAACAGTCCTGCCATTTCCTTTGCCACATCGAGTTACTTATAGACGTATCTCTTTATTCAAGATTTTTAAATTTAATTAAGCTTATCCGCGCATTGCTATAGATTCTACAACAACATTGTGTATAAACTTGAATAGTCTTCGTCGTTCCTTACCGTATATTTTGCTTTCAACGAAATTGATAATGCGAAACTGCGTTTAATAAAAGTCCAGATCCAATGTTTTTCCCATGAAATTAAGATCTTAAACCAAAACAAGGAATCGCCTAATTCTAGCCATATTCTTTCCTTAAATCCCTTTCTTGATTATGGATTATTGAGAGGAGTGAGATCAAAAAATGCGCAAATCCCATATAATCAAAAGTCCAATTCTACTTCTTAAAAATTATGTCATCAAAAATTTCACTATCCTTTATTATCACGAAAGAAAACTTCAAGTCGGAGTTCAATCTGCACTCTCGGCCGTTAAAACTGAATATTGGCCCAATGCTCGAGTCATAATCAAAAACCTTTTATCAGCAAGTGTGTAAGATGTGTTAATAAACCCAGATTATAACATAATCTCATGGGAGATCTCCCTTTCGATCGAGTTAACCCGTTCAGATTGTTGACGTGTAGGGGTATTGACTTTTGGCCCATTAACCATTCGCGAAGGCCACGTCGCAATTCAAAACATCAAAAGATCCTCGTTACTGTCTTTATATGCCTTTCGATCAAGGCTATTGATTTAGAGCTAATTCAATCTACAAATTCATTTCTTCACGCCTTATCTATAGCTTGACGAGGCAGGCCACTTGAGATATTGTTTGATAACGCCACTACCTTTTTCAGCGCCAACCGGGAGTTAGCTAACATGTGCAACTTCTAATTAACGCACCCAAAAAGGAATTATTAATAACAAGGCAAATTCCCCCGGCTTCTCATTTTGGAGGCCTGTGGGAGGCCGCAGTTAAATTAACGAATCACCATCTTAAGAGAATCGCCGAAGAAGCAATTTTGACAAATGCTTTCTACATTACTCTATCAAGTGTAAGCAATTCTCTATACCAAGCCATATGTCATCGGACTCAAACGATAAACCTTAAACGCCTGGTCTCTTCCTAATTGGAGGGCCGATGACATGTATTTTAGATGCAGATGTAAACAATATCCCAATAAACAGGTTAACTCGGTGCCAATACGTTGATCAGCTCAAACAATAGTTTGGGGGTCATTGGTCATATAAATACCTGAACAAACTACAACGAAGCCACAAATAGAATAAATCCATTGCTTTAAATCTTAAACTAAAATTAGTATTAGACAAATATAAGAGCCACGCCTTGAGGTGGCCTCTCGGGAGTAGTCCAATTACATCCAGGAGCAGATGGTCATGTTAGAGTGTTATCACTTTAAACCAACAAGGATATCTATAAGTGACCTGTTACCAAAATATGCCCTTTACCGGTTGAAAGCTCATTCAACGGGGAGGGGGCGGCATGTTGAACTATAACATAATAAAAAAAAACATACATTCATACATGTCATTGTCCTGCATCAAACAATGAGGTTAAGTAATAAAGTAAACTTAAATTAACTGAAGTACATGACTATACGCTTTAGCATTCTAGATTATTTTTTGAAGAGGGGAAGCTCACCTGAAAGAGCCATTGAAGAAACAAATGTAACTGCAAGGATACATAATTAAAAATATGTGATCGTCAGAAATTTCATAAATTCATTGTATATAGTGTTTCTTTAGAAAGATTTGATGGGGGTTCATTTAAACAAAGCATGGCATTTTTTCTATCGCCACCAGAGGGAGTAGCTTCCACAATTCAAGAAAAGATCTTACCTCAAATACTTTTATGACTCTAATTTGAGACCATCAAAATTATTTTGGAAGCTCACATGTGAGAGTCATAGAAGAAATTAAGGTATGAAAATTTACACATTAAAGATTATCGTTCGACAAAAATCTTATAAAATTTTTGTTTTATAGTAATTCCTTCGAAAGTTTTGATGGGGATCATTCGAACAAATCATCGCGTTTTTTCTATCGCTACTAAAAGGAATAGCTTCCACTAAAACTCAAGAAAAGATCTTAACTCAAGTATTTTTATAGTTCTTTTAAGACATTCAAGATTATGAATCGGAACGTCACCTGCGAGAGCCATAGAATAAACAAAGGTAAAATTTGCATAATAATATTCTTCGTCAGTACTTACATATTCCTTCGATGATAGGGGATCATTTGGAACGGAGCATGGCTCTACTTTATGACATTCAATTATTCTGGAAAGGGGAAGCTCATTTGCGAAAGCCTTAAATAAAGATATTCGTTTGTCAAAAATCTTATATATTAACATTATTTATTATATAGTTGTCTTTTCGAAAGATTTAATGGGGATCATTGACATAGAATATTAGTCCTACACTATTTTTATTAATAATTTTAAAGCAAAAACATAGCTTTATACAACTACTAGGCCGTATTTATAAACTCGGGCCGAGCATGGTCTAAAATAAAAAATCAATACGGCTATAAAAATATGTCGGAAAGCCAATAACGGCCCGGGTTGGATTCTAGTTTTGAGTACATTTATTTTTTAAAAAAATCTTAAATAATTGTGAAATTTTAAAAAAAAATATAAGTTTGATGTTGAAAAATATTTTAAGCGCGAAAATTATTAAGGGTGTCTGGTTGAAATGAGCAGCTATGTTTATATTATTAGAGACCAAAGTCGGGGCCCAAAGCCCGAAATACAACGGGCCAAGCCCGATTTTTTATATCGCATGGTTTATTTTTTTAAGTAAAAACAACTAAAAATGACGAATTTATTATCACGCGAAAAAGAGTGACCCATACTCTATATTTATTTGAAAATTGTATAGTAAAAAATATAAAACTCACAATAAAAAAATTTCGGCATGTGTAAAATTGAAAATAAAAAACCAAAATTGGACTGGATCGGGCAGGTTAGGGCGGGCCGGGTCAGGCCTGAGTAAAAAAATATGATCAGTAGGGCGGACCACTCTAATTTAGGTATAAAGTTACTAAAATTTCTAATTATATATTAGAGCAAATGCACCGTGTGTAAAGATACATTGTAAAAACAATACTAATATTTTTCGATGTAAAATCTCAACAAAAATTATAAATTTTTTTAATCTTTTAAAAATGAATAAACTCTAAACGCGTCGTTATAAAAATATAATGAATTGTCAGGGTGAGAATATCCCAGTCGCCAAAAAATATTCATAAGAAGTTTATTCATACAAAACCATCACCAGGAATACAAATTGATTAGCGTCAATTTTATAAAGAATGTGTCTTTAATGGAATAATCAGGGAAGTTGTAATTTACACATAATTTGACGACATTTATTTGGAAAAAATGCTAAACACGTCAATTAGTTTATCAAAAATTTGAAACAAGATAATTTGGCTATTTACCTACGCGGTTAGTGAAAAAAAGGTTTTGAAGAAAAATGTTAAAAATGGAGCGCATTTGATTAACATTAAGGTGTCTTATATAAAAAAATTAAAAATTTTTGTTAGGCATACCCAAAAACGACCAAAAAACATTAATTCTCATTTTTTGATATTAACCGTTAAAATTTTTTAAATAAAAAATATTTTTTTTTACAATTTTGAAATTAGTTAGCCGCAGCCTAATTCCTGAATTTTCCAAAAAGTGGTTTGGCTCAACTCTCTACGAACTACATTTTAAATCAACGAATATATAAAAAAGCAAAAAAATATGCTTAAAGTTAAATGTGTTATAAGGTGATAGATGAAATGATTAGGTTGTAAAATAATGTTATATGAATAAGGAGGTGTCATTAATACATGCGATATTTGAGTTTGATGGTCGAGATATCTTCAAACAATGGCGAACAGTCAGCGTTAGTTTCAACGTGGGTGATCATGGCATTCGGAATGGTTGGGATGGTTCTCCAAATATCAGCGTAATGCCTGAATTCAACGCCATCCGCATATTGAGTCGCTATGAACTATATGAGTTGTTTATAAGAATATTGAATTGGAGATCATATTTATTGAATATGGTATATCCGATAGAATAATTAATATAAACAATAAAACAATTCTAAAATAACAATAATTACTTCTTCGTGGTTTCAATTTTTCTTTATAACAACCACGAAGAAGGGATTAAGTTTCCCAAAATATTGTTATTTTAAAATTATGTTTATATTATTCTATCGGAAAGACCATATTCAATATATAACATTATAAATAAATTAGTTGATTGCTGTTTATTTTAGGGTCTTCCACAAAACTTTGTATTCGCCTTATCAATATTTTAAATAAAATTATTTTCATAAATTGAAAATTTCCTATTACTAAAAATCGAATTAGCCAATTTAATTTGCTAGTTTTTGGGGAAAATTTTTGGGTTGCAAACTTTCGTTCATAAAAAACACTAATTTTGCCCAAACTATTTCAACAAAATAAATTTATGAAAAAGTTTGCTTACTTGGCGAACATTATCGCTATTGAAGCTTTGCAAACCTGCCGTGCCTTTTGACCAATATACGATCATTTTGCATTTTGAACCGGGAGATCTATCAAAAGCTACCTCAAATTGGATCTAGAAAAATGCGTCATAAATTAATAAGCGTTTAAATTGTAATTACCAATAAGTTACAGGATAAATTGTCACCAGTTATATGAGAAAATTGTTTTATAGGTCATATAAACCCCAAGGCAATTTAAAGGGGTGGGGAGACCTAGCCCGTACATTTTCTTCCCTTTTCTAATTTTGGCTAGGACGGCTTTTTTGGGTATAATCAGATTTAAATTAGTTAATTTTAATGTATATAGCTGATATGTTGTTTACGGCGGTCTGGTTTTGTCGTGTCGTGGCCTCCAAGACTTTCGATTTCTGGACTCTTTTGAGTGTGGCCAAGAATTTTTCAAAACCTTCAATTTGTCGCATGACATCTCCAAACAGCACGTATTTCGTCATTCCACCCTCAATAGGTTTAGGGGTGATCGTTATTTCATATACGTTATCCACATAGTAGCTACCAAGCTCGATGCGGCTAATAAAAAAAATAATCTTGTTATATTGTTTACTGACATAAAATAAAAAGAAGACTGAAATCGAATTTTCTTTATAAATAGGAGATCCAATGAGCTGAAAAATTCAGACTGCATCCCCCACCTCCCACCTTTATTAGATATTTCTACTCGAATGATTGAATTTTAGTTTGGCCCGTCAGTCGATATCTAACTGCAAGCGGATTTCTAAATTTTCTGCCCGTTATATTTTCAAAAAATTATTAAGTTGAATTCCAAAATAACATGGTAGAATAAACAATATATGATTTGAAATGTACCTCAAGTCCAAATATCATAATCAAAAAAATTGATCAATATGCTCTAAATAAAATTCCGGAGCTTACCCTAAATTTTCTTGGGGACATTTCTCCAAAAGTTTCATGATCCGTTGATTAGCAGGATTAGACAAATTCTTGGCAGGCGTAGTTGTTGGGGGGAGGGTCGATTGAGTTGAAGTAAGTGTGTCTACAACTGCAGATTCTTCCGTAACTGGATTTGCTGCCTCTGACGATGCTGTAGTAACTTCGGGAATACTGTCTGTCTCAGTAACAATTGTTGACGTAGTCTCGGGAGCAGTGAAAACGGTAGTTTGACCTTCCAAAGGATTTTGAGGAACTGTGACCGAGTCTTTTGGGATAGTTGCTAAATTAATAAAGTTAAAATTATTATATTATGGGTTGGAAGAAATGGAATTTTAAAAATAATATCTTAATGAGATAATAAAAAGTAAACAAGTATTTAGGTGTTTTTGGTAATGGATTTTTATAGTTTGAAATTTGAATTTAAATTAACCAAATTGAACAAATTTAGTTATGCTCCTGAGATAGAAAAAATGAATTTTTTTTAAGTTGAAACATTTTATAAATTTTTATAAATAACAGCTTTTCATCATTTAAAACTTTTTTTCAATTCAAAATTTAGATATACATATAAAATTATTTACATATCTTGTAAGTTAAAGTTATTTTGTCAATGGAATCCAAGATTGTGGACGGACAGTTGGGTGTCATATCAACACTTATTAGGAAGTGATTATTAAGAACAGTTTCCCTCGTCATATCAGATTTGTGAGTAATTTTGGCACCCATCTTGTTTTGAAGAATCGTAGCCTGAATAAGAGAAAACGCTCAAGTTATAACAATTTGATTTGTTTTCAATACGATCAATAATTAACTCGATCTAGGGGCTATAAGCATTAACGTGCAATAAAATATACACAACTATGGTTACCTCAAGGACGTTTTTAGTGTTAAAGCTGCTCATGCCTGGTGTCTCTTTCAAGAAGTAAGCTTTGAAATCACATTCTTGGCCCGGTTTACGATTTGAGATAAGTCGGAAATTAAACTATAAGAACGGCAAAAATTTATAGAATAACTGCAAACAACATTTTGTACAAAACTGTTAATTAATGGGCCTAATGGTAAAGAAATTGGTGCCCTTTTCAGTCAACAAGAAACTATTATATTTCATTTTGAGAATGGAAAGTTGGGCCTAAAACTTTTATTACAATTTTTATGACTAACCCCAATCAGATGCCTTATGTTATATTTTTTTGATTATTTTCAATTATAAAAATACATACCTGTCTTTTCCCATCCTTCATATGGACAATGAAATGTCTTTCGTAACGAAGTTCCTTTGACATTTTCTTAAGCGCCTCGTGCAACTGGTGGATGGCTTTGGTAGCATTTTCAAACATTCGGTACATGGTAACATCGGTACGGCTTATTTTGTTGATACCCGTGTTGAGTATGAGGTGTAACTCGTTGGCACCTTTAGTCTCAACGTCACTATTTTTAAGTAATATAAACTTGGTCAAAAATATTTACGTATTACTAGTATTAATTTAAAAAATTACATTCGAAATTTAGCTTAGAGATATATGTAAAATGAACAAGGCATATCTAATCCTTGATTGTGTAGGCTTTTTTAATATATTAGCTGAATAAAATATTATAAAAAATAAAAAAAACTAATTTTACAAAAAAAAACTTTCTTGGTTGTTTGGTTTAGGAAGTCACGGAATTTGTTTTGCAAATTTTAAAATTAATTTCTTTTCTGATATTTTTATTCGATTCAAAATTAATTCAAGTCAAATGAATAAATTTTTTATCCTGGGGGTCAGATACCTAAGTGACAAACAATCCTGTCTTGAACGCAGGAGGTTGAGGGTTCGAATTGCATAGCGTCTTTTTTCTTCGGGAAAAAAAACACAGGTGCAACTACTTTGAAGCTGTTAAGTGGCCAACTACTAACCGATATGCTTAAAGTGAGAGCCTAGGCTAAAAACCTAGGTCGCCGGCATGCGAGCAATTCTTCCCGTGAGTCAAAGCCCTAAACGGGTAAGGCACCCCCATATAGGAAAGGTTTGGTTTAAACCTCAAACCCAATTGTGTTATTCTGACAAAAAACTCTCACCTCGTAAATTATGATCAAAATATGTGCTTTAAACTGCAGACTGTTTATTACCTAAAATCATAAGCGATTGAGCTTAATTTCTGGTAGACTACATTATTCCCAAGTGATAAATGTTTGACATCTTCGGTGGGAATTTGAGTTGGTTTAGGTATTTCCTCGGATGTAGTTGGCGTAGTTTCAGGAACGGAGGAAGTAGGCAACGTTGTTTGAGTAGTGATATCGGCCTCTTTGACAGTGGCTGAGATGGTGGAATCTACTGGCAAGGCTGGGATTTCATGAGTTGGCACCACGCTATCGGGTATTTCAGTGTCAAGGGCTTCTGCGTAAACAAAGGTAAATGAAAAAGAGATTTAGTATAAATGTTTCTTATTCTATAATATTATGTATATTTCTTAATATTACTTTTTAAATGAGAGGGGGGGGAGGGCATTGTACCGTTTTCCAAAAATTTTTATTAGTTTTATTGTTTTCATTTATGCCCCTTTTGAAAAACCAAGGCCTGCTAAGTATTGGCGTTCCCAGGCTAAGTCTAACGATCCCTTTTAAAATAGTTTTTGCCTATTTAATTACATATTGACTAATAAATAGATCAATGGTATAGATTAAAAGTATGTGAATTGTCAATCAATACTCTAAAAGTGTAAATTAGCTTATGGCGCCAGGAATTGCTTAGGGTTTAAAGCGTCGGCCCTGACAGAGTGAATATCTATACTTTCGTCAAAATATTTTACGAAATTGAGAAATAAAATATGTCAATAAAAATTTTTTACATTACACATTTTTGACATGCTCTTTTTTATTTTGATTGTAATATACAATCCCAGAGTCAAGCGGAAAATGGTTAAATCATTTACTTATTTTGTATATTAGGCGCATATCATGGATAGAATCGAGTTTGTTTTGTTTGCAATTGGAAGTCATATCGGCTCTAATAAGGAGATAATCTGGCAAATGAACGTCACGCCACTCGTTGGTTCGGCTAGGCCTGCAAACCACGCTGGCTTCATCAGCTTTTTGGGTTACGATTGAGTTCTAGATAGCAAATAAAAAAGTTTGCAATATTATAAATCTCCGAATTTAATGGTTTCATTTAACTGTTTCCACTATACATTTGGACTTTTTAAAGAGTTTGGTTTACACCCATCCAATTGGGCTGCCTAATAAACCTAGGCATATAAAAAGTTTGGGTCGAGCAAGCATAATGAATTTTATTTCTTTTTTTCTAATGTTATATTTATCATAAATTTCCCAAATTTTGAACTTTTTTTACTATCCTATGTAATCTTTAAAAAATATAGACAAAATAATTCCATTTCTTTTTAATTTAGATCAATTTATCAAAAAGAAAAGCGTTGCTCTGGCCTATATTAGAAACGAGGAGCCTCTGCATATGTATAAAATTGATTTAAGCATAAAATTGATAGTCAGCAGAATACAATAATTATGCGGCAGGCTGTTCGGTGTAAAATGAACTTGTGTAAAAGCTTTTACACAAGTTCATTTTACACCGAATAGAGTTTTACACGATTTCATTTTACTCCGAATATTAAAAAGGCTTTTTAATAAAGGAAAATTTTTTAAATTAAAGTTTTTTAATGTAACTTGTTATGAGGAATTCTATATTATTGAAAGTTTTCTAACTTGTTAAGTTTAAAAAAAATGCGATTTAAAAGTTTTTATTAGTCACTAAACGAAAGTTAATGAATAATAACAAAGTTTTTCGTTGTATTATGCCATTATAAAATGTTAAAAGAAATTTTATTATACTCGCAATATTTAATTCCGAGTGCATTTAAATAATCTGTTAATTTATGTTAAAATATTACTATCAAGTTTTTTAAATATTTGATATAAATATTAAAATCGTGCATCAGAAATTAAACCGAGCGTTGCCCAGTATGTAGCGTAACGG
Organism: Acutogordius australiensis; assembly: GCA_030555515.1. Lineage (NCBI taxonomy): Eukaryota > Metazoa > Nematomorpha > Gordioida > Gordea > Gordiidae > Acutogordius > Acutogordius australiensis. The sequence continues at coordinate 5,570 of JAUIRJ010000254.1, read as the reverse complement.
GCTAATAAGCGAGAAGAGAGGTTCTAGGTTCGAGTCCCTGCGAAGAAATTTTTTTTATTTTTAAGAAATCAACATTCAGCAACATTTGTGTACTTATATTGATTTCTCATCGATTTTGTGTAATAGGACACGTACAACAAAATAGGACAAAAATATATTCTATGTAGATAAGTACACAATTGTTATGCTGACCTATGTAGATATCTTAAAAAAATAAAAAAATGTTTTCGCAGGGACTCGAACCCAGGACCTCTCGCTTATTAGCCCGTTACGCTATATAATTGGCAACGCTCGGTTAAATTTTTGATGCACGATTTTAGTATTTATATCAAATATTTAATTAGCTTAATAGTAATATTTTAACATAAATTAATAGAATATATAAATGCACTCAAAATTATGCGAGTATAATAAAATTCCATTAGATTAGCAGAATATAACAAATAACTTTGTAATTATTTAATCCCCTTCGTTTTATGAGACATAAAAATAAAAATCGCATTTATTAAAAAACCAAACAATGAAAAAATTTCAATAATATATTTGAAATCCTCATAAAAAGTTACATTAGAAAACTTTAATTCTAAATAATTTTCCTGTATTGAAAAGCGTTTTTACTATTCGGTGTAAAATAAACTCGTGTAAAACACTATTCGATGTAAAATGAACTCGTGTGAAGGTCTACACGATTTCATTTTACACCGAATAGACCTGCCCATAATTATGCATTATTGCTAATACTATTATCCATATATCCTACAAAATGTCATTTGTCGGTAACTTATATCTCTGTTCTATGATCAATAGCAGAATATTAAATGCAAATATGTAATACCTGATTAGCGATCATGGTATCAAAGGTCCATGGAGTAAGACTGTCTCTCACAAAAGTTGCCACGAAGTGACATTCTTCTCCGGCTTGCACGTTTGACTGCAAACGGAATTGTGGCTAAAATTAATATATGATTTAGAGTAGGTTAAAAATTAAATTAAATTTGAAAAGTTAACATTTGCGTGGGAACTATGTATTTTATCACTTTTTGCACCCTCTGGCTGTTTTCAAAAAGTTTGAATGCACATGATTCCTGAGTATTTTAATGCGTTCATAACACTGGACAACAAAATTTGGACGACGACCTTAATCATCCTTTATAACAACTATTGTTTTTGGTCAAGTTTTTGGTGCTAATTACGAATACGAAATCAAAATTTTAGCTAATGCCTCAGATTTTTTGTAATTCGATGTCAATGTTGAAATTATTTTGTTTCGGGGGTATTTTGGGCCATAAAACCTATGGGTAGTAACAAAAGTTTATAAAAATATTTAGATTACGGAAACATTCATTATTAACGTACAGTATTTGATTTTTTTTATAATTATTTTTTTATTTTTTATTTTTATAAAATTAGTGGTTTTTGTCATAAAATCCGTTTTTTGATCTTGAAATAACTTGAAAGTAAATTGCTAATAATTTTAAGCTATAACATTTTTTAGATATGTTATTTATAAGATATCTGATTATGCCAATAAATTTTTTGGGAAATTGATAGTTACAGAAATTTTGTGAATTTCAGGGCTATTTAAAAAAAGCGCTTTTGGATGTTATAAAAAATAATAAGACCGCAGCCTAGTTTTGTAGCGCGTTAGCCTTTTAAACAGATTGTATAAGTTAAAGGCTGTCTCAACATTTTTTTAGATTTAGAATAGAAATATGATTTAATACAAAGCAGAAATTCAATGTATTTTTTTTTCAACAAGCTGAAATATGAAACTTATAAATTTGGTCCATATACCAAATTAGTCAAATGCAACAGGTAACATAAATTGTTTAATTAATTGATGAATTAAACTAAAATCATTATCTAACCCCTTTTTAATTTTTTTTACTCGTTCATTCGCAAAGATTTATGCAAATGAAAGTCGCGAAAATGATTAGGTGATGTTTATACCGAGCTCAAGAGTCATAAAAAAATTATATTAAAATGTGAAAATTCTGTTTTAAAATACAATTCAATTATTTATACTTTTCAACTAAATTCTTTTATACAGAAAAAACTAATTTATTTTTATAGAACGTGTTTATATAAGTAATGTCATGTATCTTTTTAAGCTCAGACTGATTAGCTTACTCAAGCAAATAAATGAGATTTAATTGGAGATACACAATCCCAAATAAGCTTTGAAAAGATTAATTTAATTTCAATTAATATTAGTAAAAAAAAGTCTGATTTGGGAGTGTGTGCTCATTTCAATTTAGAAAAAAAAACAACTGAGTTAAAGCTGCGGCTGGTAGAGAAAAAAGTTTTGACAAAAAAAAAATCGCATGCATTTGAATAGCATTGAGGCGGCTAGTGTGTGAAAAAAATTTTGTTAAAAAAAAATATTTTGTTGGCGTATCCTAAAACGACCAAAAAACCTAAATTCTCATTTTTTGATATTAGCCGCTAAAATTTTTTTTAGTTTAAAAATATTTTTACAATTTTGAAAGAAATATTAGCCGCAGCCTAAAACCCAGAGTGTTGTTTTTTTTTAATTGCTCCTGTTTCTCACTCTCCTACTTATCCTTTAACTATAAAGTTATTTATGTTCATGTCTAAGCTGATTTGATTATTTAAAATTAAAAGTAAATAATACGGGCAAGGAAGAAAAAAATTTAATATAAAGCAATTTTTGTTCCGATTTATTTTAAAACCTTGTGCCCCCTTATTTAATATTTACGCACTGCTAAAAGTGCAAACAACTTTTTTAATTACAAATATATTTGAAAAACATGCTTTATATTAGTCTATTTGATTTTCGCGACTTTAATTAGGGACTCAAAATCTAGCAAACGAAAAAACAAAAACTTTGAAAAAAGACAAATCATAAAAGTTAGGTTTAGGAATGTTAGTGCTTTCAGGTAAACTTACCGCGGTAGACATCTTTTTGCCTTTGGATTGAACAATAAACTCTTTGGTATATCTAATTCGATTGGTAAGCTGGGGCAGCCATTCATTCAAAAATACAATAGCTTGGGCCGAATCCCCGAACATTTTGTAAGTTGTCGTTTGATTTTCATGTGCTTGTTTAGAAATATTTGTCTTGAATTCGATGTGGATTTCGTTTGATGAGACCTCACTTACAAGGTGGGTACTATATTTAATTAAAAAATATTTATGATCACATTAAGTATATTGGTCTCCATACTTTTATTCAATAACCTGTATCAAAAAATAGTTAATGCTGACATTATATCAAACAAGTCGCTATGAAATAATATGGAATTGTGATTCACGCCAAAACAAAATGTAAATTTTGAAATTTACCTTAACAAATTTTTAGAGGGACCCAATATATCAAGAATTCGATTACGGGCCTGCATAGTTTGTTCCATAATATTTAAGTTTATTGTTGTTGGCATTGTAGTTAATGATTCCGATGTCTCGGTAGCTGTAGTTGTCGGTATTGGCACAGTGGTAGGAATTGTTTTGGGTGATGGAACTTTCTTTGAAGCTGGACGAATTTCTGTGATTAAATATTTATGGCTTATTTTTCCAAATTAACAAATGTGAAGAATAAATGTTGAGTTGTAAATGCAATTTTCGTAGAAAATATGGTGGATTATATATATTACCAATTTATATATATTTTTTTTATATTTTTTGCTTTAAACAATCTTAAAAAAGCTATCTGAACAAGTGTTTTATATCAAGTCACGTATTCGATGGCGGCCATACAGGTCGGGCCTTACTAAACTGGCCAAGCAAAAAATTAGCAGGGTTTTCGGTTTGGCTTAACAGTTTATTTTTTTCAACTCTAGCCTTAATATTTTCCACCATTTTTTTGTTTTGTTGTACTTTTTTAAATTTAGGATAACAACATCAGCTTTTTTTTTTGCCTATTAAAAATAAACTGAAATGGTACGGGCTGGGACAGGCTGAGGCCTAATATTAGCTAACGGATTGGATGGAAGAGCCGACAATACCGGCTGGAATTTTTTAACTCTAAATCATCAATTCTAACCTTTGGCATTTGGTAAAATAACTCTGCCGTTCACAACATAACTTACTTATGACATAGGTCAATGTGAGTCGGGAAATGGTATCAAGAACGTTTGACGGGCAACTCGAAGTCATTTCTACCGAGGTGAGCATGTGATCGAGCAAGATAGTTTGTTTGCCATTTTTCATACCATGTTTCACTAATGCGCCATTTACATTTTGGACAATAGACGTACCCTAGAAAATGATCAAACATATTAGTCTCGCTATATAAAACCAAAATTTTTACAAGAAACCTTTATTGTAGGAGGCAATTCGAGTTTTTTTTTGCAAAAAGAATAAAGTCAATATTTTTTTTTAAAGTTTTGGATATTGTTTTGAATCCATGTGTTGAAAATAAATTAATAAATGTGAAATACTTGTTTAGTTTGTCGGGAATCGATAGTTGATGTGGAATCCGTTTCGGCACTGTTCATTTTAGTTAAGGTGGCGAGGAATTGACATTCTTTACCTGTGTCACCAGTTGACTGCAATCTGTACTTCGGCTGAAAAAAAAAATGATTTGTTTAAACAACAATTTACTAATTGAATCATTTTTATCAAACTCCTAATAACACATGCCAACAAATTTTTGAGAGTTATGAGCTAACTACTTAAACCTGCCATCTTAATCTTATGTATTTTCAAGTTTACCGTTTTTGTTAATCAAACTTAGAGTCAGCTATAAACAATGTATAATTTTTTGAAAAAATGTCAAAAAAAAAAAAGAGTTAAAAACAAAAAAAAAAAATAATTTCTATTACATATTCACAACAGCTAATCTATTAAATTTAAACTTCAAATAATATTTTTATTAAACCAATAATATATCGTGTCGTATTTAAGTTTAATTGCGAAACATCCAGTATTATCTAAATGCCGATGTAAGAGCTTGATACACTAAAAAACTTTATTTCTCATTACCTGAGAAGAAGTTAAAAAGGATTTTTATATAAACAAAAGACTCTTAAATTTTTTCTTAGGGTATTTTTGGCGTCGCAAAATCTGTCAATTTGTTCTATGGCTATTTTTTCGATATGAGCAAACGGAAATATATATGAAATAAGAATCATGGGGATGTATGCGTTTATGTTTTCATGAAATTATTCTGACATTTATTTGTTCACCTGTTTAAATGGCAAATGATTTAATTAGTTTTTTATATTTAATGACGGTACATTATGAAAGACCAAAAAAACGTATAATTTTGTATGTAAATTATACTTCTTTCTTTTTGTCGGTATATTGGACATTGAACCTTTTTTTGTAAACCAGTTCCTTGTTAAGAGTTGGAAGAAGATCATTCAAAGCAATCAGGGCCTCAACCCAATTTTGAAACATTGTGTATACGGTCGTATTGCCGTTGGTTGTCTTGGAAATCAGACTGAATACATTGAGGTGAATTTCAGTGTCGCTTTTTACTTTGAGTTGCGATTTTGATCTACAAAAACAAATAAGAAATATAACTAGTTTAATCAAAAAGTGCAATTGCTTAGGTTCAGGCTCATATACAATTTGCAAATAACAAAAAAGTTTTAAAAGGCACGTGC
>JAUIRJ010000253.1:0-27910 GCA_030555515.1 Acutogordius australiensis | reverse complement strand
CCGACAAAAAATGACCAGTAAGGTTAATGTTACCATACCTATTTAACGAGTTTGCTTAAATTGTCAAGTGCTCATCTAACCATATTTTTTGATCGTTGTCACTAAAAAAATAATCACGGTCACAATTAAATGATTACTCACAAATGGCCAAGATGATGATTTCATGGTAAACATTACTAAGTGTGACCATTTAGCCACAACGTAGTAATATTTATCATGAAAACATCATCTTGGTCATTAATTTGTGATAGAGATCAATTAATTGTGATCGTGAACATTTAGTGACAATCAAAAATATATAGTGGTCGATGGCCACTATTGATCATTCTTTTTCCAACTTGTCCCACTTTATTGTAGCCAGCACTTGGGAGTTTATGAAAAAAGAAAAAAAAGGGATAATTTAATTAAAGTTTGACGTCTGTAGGACAATCTAATTAAAATTTAAGTGGAGTTGTAGAGGGAGTCTCTAAATGGTGCCCTTTCCCTAAAATCTATGGTTTAATGTCAATGTAATGATCTGTAAACTCTTAAATATGTTTCTAGAGATCCCTTCCATTGCTTGTTTTGATACCTAACTATGCCATGTGTGAAAATTCCCGGACATTTCATCGCTCATTTTCTTATAGGGAACTCCCCATATATTACACTATAAGAGTGTATATAAGGGATCCCTAGTATAGAAATTTTGATTTGCGACATTTAATATGTAATGATCAAAGACCACATATTGAACGTTTGACTTAGTGAGCTCCTCTCATAATGCTTATACTGGTAGATATAAGGGAACTAAGTTCTTTAAAAATTTAAGTCAAGTGACACCGAATGTCGATTGATCGCGTTCATTATTTTGAACATAATTCTAATTACAAAGAGATATCTTTGAGCGATAATTTTAAGTATGTTTTTTTATAAATTTAAATATTTTTATTTATTTATGCATATCTATATGTAATATTTAAAGTATTTTTCCTATTGGGGCTATTTTTATTAATTTAATACAGTTTTGGGATAAAAGGTCCAAAACTGTGCTGTCGAGGAGGCTGGTGTCTCCAAATTTTCTACCGCTTTTGTTTATAGTAAATGGTATGGGTTGCCCATTTTCTTTTACATTAAATGTTTTTCGGCGATAGCGGTTGATGCTAGACACAGAAAGGTCCAATACACTAGATATTTCTTTGGTTGATTTTTCCTTTATGGACTCATAAATGCGAACTTTCTCTGGGGTCCATTTCGAATATGGTTTATGTGTTTTTGTATTGGGGACATTTTCATTATCAAAATTGTTTTTCAAGAAGATTGGCAATGTTTTCATCATCAAAATTGTCATTTTCAAGAAAATGTTAAACATTAAAAATAAATTTTTGCTTATAATTTCAAATAATTTAAATTTATAAATATGTAAAACAATTTATACATTATCATTTTTACCCCTTATATAATCAAGTTTTTCCGGATATTTACAATTGAAGCCCTAAATACTTAAAACAAATATCACCTCAAGTATTGCAAAAATCCAACTCTGGAAAATGATCAATGTAAAAAACAACATTCTCTTTGAAACTCATTCAATTACTCCAAAACTTAATTACATAACAATGTACTCTCCTTCCGTGCACACCGGAACATGTAAATACACTTTACATAACAATATATCTCTTTGTAATTAGAAATATGTTCAAAATAATGAACGCGATCAATCGACATTCGGTGTCACTTGACTAAAATCTTAAAGAACTTAGTTCCCTTATATCTACCAGTATAAGCATTATGAGAGGAGCTCACTAAGTCAAACGTTCAATATGTGGTCTTTGATCATTACATATTAAATGTCGCAAATCAAAATTTCTATACTCGGGAACCCTTATATACACTCTTATAGTGTAATATAGGGGGAGTTTCCTATAATTCATTTCAATATGAATGACCAAATAAAATTCATTTATATACTTATAATACCATAAATGACACATAAGCCTACATTGCAATGTTAAGATTTATTAGCATAGATAGGGCGGTGGCGACCAAAGTTGGTAAAATAACGCAATTCATTTACATTTATGTGGCTAGTGTAAAAAATTTTGCTAGAGCGCGTTCAAAATTCACTTGAATAATATTCAAAATTTTTGAAATTTGTTTTAAAAAGGAATGGTTTAATGTTGTAAGTTTTTTAAGGGTTATCAAAAGTATAAATAATAAGTTTTGATTATGAATTACAATACTTACAAAAATAGGATGTATATCCCTCAAATAAAATTTTTTGTCATATTAAGTTTATGTGTTTAGTGCTATTTAACAGCCCAAATTGCAATTTCATATTGTGAAAGCTTCATATTTTTACATCTTATTTTTATATGTCAAAAAGACTAATAAATTGTCATGTTTAAACTTTTTTATATTTGATAAATTAAAGCTATATTATTGAAGTTTATATAAGTTATTAGTTTTGTTCCAACCGAAATTTTTAAACCAAACAATAATTTAGGCATTACTAAAGAAATGTTACATATACATACTCGTGGTATCCTTAAATGTATTCACCATGAATTTATACAAAAACATTGTATACAAGGCTAAGTTCATGTAATTATAGTTTATTAGGATAATTATATTAAGTTTATATTTGTCAATTTTAATATATTATATCAATTAGTTATAATAAATCCATTAAATAAAAATAAAAAAGGCGCTCTTCCCCACAATTAATTGGACTTGTGCGATGACTCAATCTCAATATTAGATAAATTGATAGCATATGTTTATTTTTTGGTGGATGAATCAGCCGTTTGTAACTAGATTTTCAGATAGGCTGGTAAGGTATGCAATGAATCCTAATAATGTGACTTCCAAATCAGTAAAAAATGGCACTGTTAATTTTATTAATTACATTGTGAAATTTGAATCCATTAATATAAGATTCTAACATGTGTAATACATGGTGGTATGTTTTTCACTTGGAACGTAATTCATACAAAATAATTGAACCATATAAAAAGCATAATATTTTGACTTCTAGGGTTTGTAAGGCTGGTAATCCCGATCTCAATTAAATTCAATAAAGTATCAGATATATAATGATTTTTGCCGCAATTTATGTGACCATTGACCATTTTTTTACTAACACTGGCCACATAAATGTGGTCCTTCGGTATATATCTGGATAAAATAAAATTATATTTTATTAGACTAGTTCCAAGTTTTTAACAGCAAATTTCAAATTCATTTACCTAGGCTATATATCCCCCCCCCCCCCACATAGATTGCAAATTTTTTCTGGGTAGAGCTAAGTCGTGATGTTGTGTTCAAAAATAGGGTGGCCCGTGGTGCGGCCCAAAAAACCGGACCTGCAAAGCGATAACTAAAAATTAAAAGAATCTAAAGCCAAATTTCGGCAACAATAAAATAAGTCCAACTCAGTGTGACCTTCGCAACAATTTGTAATTGACTATTACTCCTCAATTATTAAACGCACATGGAGGTTAACTACAGAGATCAAACCTGCCATCTTAGGGAATATCAAATCTGTTCACCGTTCCTAATCAAACTTAGTTAGTCAGTTATAAACACTGAGAATTTTAGAAGGTCAAAAAACAAAAAAGATTTACAAACAAATAAAATTTGAAATTTTATTTTTGCATATTCACAATATTATGTTAAATTCAAACTTCAAATAATATATTCATTAAAAACCAATAATATATCCTGTCGTATTTAAGTTTGGGCGCGATATATTTTGTATTATCTAAATGCCGATGTAAAAGCTTGATAAATTAATAAAATTTATTTTTATTTATGATTAAAAATATAATTTACAAGGGATTTTTTTATGCAAAAAAGATTTTTAAATTCTTTCTTTTTAGGGTATATTTAGATCTGTCAATTTGGTCAAAAAAGGTCATTTTTCGTTATATACGGATCTGAGAAGCCAAAGACGGAAGAAACTAAGAAAAATAAAAAATATGAGATTAGGCTAGGCCATCATGGGTATGCATTCTTTTATGAATTCACGTTGCACTTTGATTTTAGTTGACCTGTGTATTGTAAAAATATATCCAAAGGAGTTATCTTATTTGATTGTATTAATTGTAATGCTATTTAGTCTGTTTATGTTAGGGGGCCAAATTGTCAGTTTAGCTATAAATTTACTTATCAAATAAACATTCAGGTATTATTCAACATTAATATTTAGTGTAAACAAGTTAACGCCGGAATTCTATAAATTTCTCAAACCCTTTTCTTCAATCGTTTATGGTTACATTGTCCTCAAATAGGCAAACTGTTATATTCCTTAAGTGCTATCATAACAACTTTTCAAGATTTTTAAATTAAACTACACACACTACCTAAGATAAATTTCGTGATGAGAAACAAAACATGGCGAGAATTTAAATTTTTATAAGTTTATCTATATAAGGTATAAAATTTATCAATATAATTTATTCTTCATTTTGTTTATAATATATTTTAAATTAACCAAATATCACTTAGCTCGACCTCCCAAAAATGCGTAATCTTGTTATCCTAACATTTCTTCTATTGGTATACATCTATTATACGAATATATATATTCTTAGAATATTTTGGTTATGTTAAAAGTTTTTGCAAGGCTAATTTTCGCTTTTGCTTTGTAAAATTATGTACAAGTTAATCTTGCAAATTAAATTTTTTTTCTCAAATTTGCTCATTTTTCAATTTATCGAAAGGCCATACCCTTGTATTGGGAATAGATGAAAAAATGAAATTGAAGATAACGACACGTCGTAAATTATTTTGCTGCAGTATCATAAAACTTCCATCATAGATTTGTGTAGATTTTTGTTATTATAATTCCATCGTAATATATATATACATACTACTATTTATTTTAGGCCGTGGGAATGAGTGAAGAATTCTTTCCCTTCCACGGAGGTTTTGGTGGTTATGGGTTGGGCTTTGGCGGATTTCCAGGATTTGGCGGATATGGATTCGGAGGATTTGGTGGATACGGTCTTGGAGGCTTTGGTGGTTATGGGCATGGCTTTGGATATGGTCGACCTTTTTTTGGAAAAAAATAGGATTTCTTTATACTTTTATACATTAAGCTTGTAATTACATTTTTTTACTCACATTCACAAACACCTTATATTTTTATTTCCTATACATGCGTTATATTACCTATATAATTTCAATAAACATTATATTTTATATGTATTGTTCGAATTCAAAGACCTCTATGGTAGGGCTAAGATACGGCCAAACCAGAATTGGTGTTTGAGTTATTTCAGCATAATATGTACCTCTTAACATTGACCTTTGTTGGAATTCACGTGGGTGTTATTAAGGCCGGTCAGATAATCATTGGCACCCCTAAGTCAACTGCTTTTAGGCGCCTAAAATACCTATCTTCTTGATATTTTAGCTAAAAAACTCTAGTATTTTTTTTTAAATCGCTAGGCGAAGGGTTTTATGAGAACTGGTAGAAAAAATTCTATTTATTCATCCAATTTGTGAATATGAACTATTGTAGCAAGATTTAATGCGTTCTTTGGAAAATACATTTGCAATATTGGAAATTGCAACTGGCTTTATAAAATTAAAAATTAAGGAAAATTCAAAAGAACGTAAGTTCTATCTCACCCCAGACTTCCTTTTGTATCAATAAATTATACCGACGAAGGGCAATTTTTTACCTAAAAATCCCAAAGCCTGGAGATAGTTTGTCGGGGCAGCCCTGACTTGTTATATTGAAGCTGTTTTTGAATTCAGAAATTTATATTTTAGTACCAGCCTTTTGTGCTTAAATCAAATCATAATCACCAAGTCCCTATTTTTTTATAGTTGGAATGGCAAATTGAGATGATGGGGTACATACGGATCCTAATAGAATTTCTACTAACAAATTTTGTAATTAGACTTAGACCAAATTTAAAAGTTTTGTTAATTTTATATTTAAAAAAAAGTCTCAAAATGTTGACAAATAATATATATGATATATTTTAAAATATTCAAAATTTAAAAATTGCTGGGGTCCGTATGGACCCCACAGCGCTAATCGCGGGCAAATTGGTTTTTTCTAAGTGCATTGTAATTGCCTAGGCTAATATATTTATTCGCCTTTACTTAAATAATTAATTTAATGATTGCATAATTAAAGGACGGCTAAATTTTGATAAACGCTGTGTGTAACAGGTCGGCTAGTCTTTAGACGGCCCTAAGGCAAATTGGGAAAAAAATACACATACTAATTTATTTTTTGAGCTCTAGCGACTTCAGCACTGCGAGGATAACCAATAATGATACACCGGCCCTGCGAACCGATCTAAAGCTAAAGAATTCGAAGCCCCGATTTCCGTTAATTTTAAATTAACTGCTCCTTATATAAACGCACAACGGATTTTTGCAATTTAATGAGATATTACAAAATGAGTTGATTTTTTTCGATTGAAATAATTGTCCTTAAAGCTCTTATGTAAAAAGAGGCCGAACAGTTATTAGAGCTAAATTTGTTCATATTATTAAGGCATATTCCACCTATTAAATTACCAGATACATGAAAACCGGTGCAAACAGGCTTAACTCTAAATTTCTGAATCAGTTTTGGTGATATTATCGTTTGTGGTTATTTCTATACTAAATGTCACCAAATAAGCAAGTTTTTATATTCTTAAGTGGTACAATAACAACTTTGCAAAATTTTTGAATCTTACTACCCACCAATCTCAGTTAAATATCGTAGTGTGAAACTTAACATGGCGGGGAACTTTTAGAGATTTTTCATAAGTTTATCTATATAAGGTACAAATTATATTAATAATTTATTTTAATATTTATAAAAATTTATTTTTAATTTGCCAAATTACATTAGCTCTACCTGCCATAAATGCGTAATCTGATTATTCTAGCATTCCTACTATTGGTAAATCTTTAATATAAATTCATACGTTTAGTATAAGGGCTATGCCATTTTAAAGGCTTATAATTCATTATAATTATTTTGCTAAATTTTTGAATTACTTTCTCCTTTTGACATATTTTTCCCCCTTTTTAATTTTCACGAGTTTGAAAGGCCATATTAAAATATTGAAAATTAAAGATATGGTCAAATAGTGAATCGCTATTTAGCAATTTTTTAATTATATTTCATATATTTATGTAGCTTATGTTAGTATATTATATTATTATTTATATTAGGCCATCGGAATGAGTGAAGCATTCTTTCCCTTCCACGGAGGTTTTGGAGGTTATGGGTTAGGCTTTGGCGGATTTCCAGGATTTGGCGGATATGGATTCGGAGGATTTGGCGGATATGGACTTGGAGGTTTTGGTGGTTATGGGCATGGCTTTGGATATGGTCGCCCTTTTTTCGGGAAAAAATAGGATCTCTTCATACTCATATATATTATGTTTGTAGTCCCAATTTGTTTCTCAATATGTAATTAAATTAATGCATGAATCCAACTTAAGTCCCAATCGCATACACTATTATTTTAATTTCCCCTTATTTAATTTCAATAAATAGATTATGTTCAAATTATTTTCTATTTGATTTTTATATAATTATAAATAAATATAATTTTTCAATAAAAAAACCTATATATTGTCATTAAGTAAAATAAAATTATAGCGTATATAACTTGCAGTTGTTAAAAATGAAAATCTGTATCAAATAAAACCATAAATTTAAAAAAAAAATTTTTTTGCTATAATTCAATATCGGGAAGGAAATATTTATTAAATTCAAACAACAACAGAAATAAATAAGTCTGATGTCAAAATATTAATAAAATTGTGCAGTTAAATGGAATCTATAAGAAACCGCCAAAAATTTTTAATATCTTGAGTTTGAGCCGGAGAATTGACTAATGTAACTTAGAGGCAAACAACGCTGATTAACATTTTTAGAGGAGTTGACTAATAACAATTCATATTTGTTACTACCGATAAAGGGCAATCTTTTACCTAAAACTTCCTAAGGCTGGAGATAGTTGTCGGGACAGTCAGTATAATACATTCTCCCGGACTTGTGATAAGCTGTATTTAATACAATTCAGCTCAATTTATAATTGGATACCAGTGTTTTGTGCTTAAATCAAAGTCATAAATAATTAAGTTCCTATTATTTTTATAAGTTGGAAATCAATTGATACCAAGTAAATTCATACACATACTTATTCATTAACTTTTAAACACTAGCGACTTTAAGCATTGCTATAATAGCTAGGTCCTCCACAAATCGATCTAAGGCTAAGAATTTAAGCCTAAACAACGTTGACGCTTTAATTCTTGCCCTTAGAGGTGACATCCCAATTAATTGTAAACTAATTGCTCCTCAATCAATGAACGCACACTTAAAACTGTTGTGGAGATGCTTTAAGTTGCCGATATTTTTGATAATTGCTCTAAAGATATTAAGTAGAAAGGGGCCGAACTGTTATTAAGCTATTTGCTCAACTTCAAATATACATTTAGGTATACTGCGCCTACTAAATTTACAGATATATGAAAATCTAGTGCAAACAAGCTTAACTTAGGCATTTTATAAATTTCTTAATCGGTTTTGGTGATGATAAAACCGCTCGTAGTTTTTATTGTTATACTAGTCACCAAGTTAGCAAGTCCTCATATTTATTAAGTGCCTCCTCAGCTAAATGTTATGGTGAGAAATTAAACATGGCCGAAAACTTCTGTAAATTTTAAGGTTATATAAGGCCTAAATTTTATTAAATCATCACTAATTTTATTTTATATACCAAATTTTTAATTTGCCACATTCCACTAGCTCGACCTGCCATAAAATGCGTAATCTCATTATCCTAACATGTCTACTATTGGTATATACCTCTATTGTACGAATATATTAGATTTATTGATACTAAGTCATTTCCAAGGCTATGTTTATTATAAATTGATTTTGCTAAATTTTTGATATTACTTTTTTCCAATTTAGTTACTTTCTTTCACGAGTTTGAAAGGCCATATTGATCTATTGCAAATAAATATTATAGATATGGTCAAATTGTAAATTGTTTTTTAGCAGTTTTGTAAATATCATTCATATATTTTTGTAGAGGTAAGTAATGCTTTCTCTTATTATATATTTTAGGACGTTGGATTGAGTGAAGCTTTCTTCCACTTTAATGGAGGATTTGGCGGTTATGACCATGAATATGCCTTTTTTCGGGAGAAAATAGAATTCCTTTACGCTCTCACATATTATATTAATATACTCATATTTTCTTTGCTCGATATGTATTTTAATTATATAAATGCAACTTATCTCACAATCACATACATTATACCTTATATAATTTCTATTTCCTAAACGAAATGCAGCAAAATGCATTAAATCATATGTAATTTTAAATACGATAATTATTTGTCAAATACCTCTTTAGGGTGAAAAAATTTCTAAATACGGCCAAACAAGAATGCGTAAAAGAAAGGCTGGTGTTGGCGCCCCTAAGCCATCCGTTTTTAGGCTCCTATACCTACTTTCAATATTTTATTAACTAATATTGTATATATTCATTAAAAATAATTCATATATTTTAGAATAATTGTAATGCGCTCTACGGTAAAACAATTGCCTTATTCTAAATTATAATATAATTCGTTATCGAATAGACTATTTAAAGTACAAGTGATTACGACAAATCTAAGTGTTCCACCATTCAAGGCCGATCCGTGACCCATTGGCACCTCTCAGCCAATTGTTTCTAGGCACTTAATGCATACTTTTTTATTAATTTTGCTTAAAAATCTTAGTATTTAGTTAAATTTTGACGCTCAATTTTATCTTGTATTGTTTCTAGCAATTAATAAGGATTTTATAATAACCTGTGATAGGGAAATTTAGACCTTTTAACGCTACAACATGCCCCGCAGAAAAGAATTAATGCGCGCCTGTCTAGGTTTGCCGACGGCTTTTGTTGGTCATCATTCAATTTTACTACTAACCCCAACGCAGCTTAAGTGTAGAACACAACCAAATTATGCGCTAAAGGTCGTCCGTTATTTAATAACGAGTAAACATATGATTTTACTATTAATAAAATGTTTGGACGCGCTGTATTTAAATTTAATTGCTTAAAACTGATTGCTTGAAATTTAAAATATTCTGCTCTAGAAATTTAAAACCCAATCGAGAAAATGCTGAAGAGATTTTACGAAGCATTTGCCGAGGCAGAGAGTTTGATGATCACACTCGACAACTAATAAAACAAAACGATTTTTAAAGGGTTTTTAGAGAATTTTCTTGTGATAACGATCAGGGGTTTAATTTTTTTTTCCAATGCCTCTATTTTTTTTGACCCGCGTCCAAAGTTCAAAAAAAATTTCTGACATTTTTTTAACTATCAATTTTCCATAAAATCTATTGGCATATTCAGATTCCTTATAAAAACATATCTAAAAAGGGTTATAGCTTAATATTATTTGAAATTTGCTTTCAAACTATTTAGAATCACTAAACAAATTTTATGACGCAAAACCACTAATTTTATGAAAATAAAAAAAAATTAAATATTATTAAATAAATTTAAATGCCTTACGCTATTAATGTTTACGTAATCTAATTATTTTAAACCTTTGGTACTACCCATAATTTTTATAATATGGAAGCCCAAAATACCCCAAAAAGTTTCAAATTTGACAATTATTGATTGTTATAAGCCGGAGTTGCAGGCATATGGTTGGTTGCGTGTTTAACAGCTTGAATAATTAAATTTGGTAATTTATATAGCTGCTTTTTTAAATATTTGTTATATTTTTTTACTGCATATTAGCTTTCGAATATATATAACATTGTTTTGGATATTTCAAATGTCAATTTTTATTTTATAAATGTTTAATTATTGTCAATGCGAGGATTAACTGCTGGGCTAGATTGTATTAAGGATGGTTGAGTCTTATTAGATGTAGCTAGGGTTAGGTCTCGCCTTAACAATTATCTATAAATTATCGTTTTAGATATGAATAAAAATTTTTAATGAAAGTTTTTAATTGCTTAATGTTTATAAATTTCACTGGACAACAAAAAAATCCTACATTTTTAATTTTTCTCAGATCTAATAGAGAATTTTTTGCTGATTTATGAACACCATAAAATTTCTTAGCCCTCCAGATTTTATAAAATTACCTTCAAAGTCAAAAAAATCAATTTTTTTATTTTAAAAAAATTTAAATTTTTTTATATCATTTGAAAGCCCTTTTAACGGGCTTTCCAAATATATATTACACACCAACTTAAAATTAATTTAACTCTTAAAAATTAAAATTTTAATTTCGCTCAACTTATGACCCCTCTTCAAGTTGATGAACTCTATGACTAAATAAATAAATTTAAGTAAGCCATTAAAAAAATTTTTAAATTTGAAAGCCCTTTTAACGGGCTTTCCAAATATATATTACACACCAACTTAAAATAAGTTAAACCAGTGTTTAATAAAAAAGAATTCAGCCGCAGTGAATTCCTCAATTCTAGTGAAGAAGAAAGAAAAAAGTGAATATGAGGGAATTCACTTTTTACGGGGGTGAAAAATATTCAAATGAAAAATTTTCATTTAAAAAAAATGAATATTCCTCATTTTAATAAAAAAGAACTCAATTTTTTTATTTTTTGGTAAAACGGAGTTTTGATAGTATTGATGAACCTCTTTTCTTTTTTTTTTCAATATGGAATTTTTTTAAATGAGTCGGAGTGAGGTACTCTGGGCAATTTTTGGAAAACTTTAGTTTTTTATACGGCCAAACATGTTTGTTATTTTTAAATTTTAATAATTAAAATTTTCATATTATTAACTTTTAAATAATATTTCCTTAATTTGGTATTCTTGGGTACTAAATGCCGTTTTTAATTAATTCACACTCAAAGCAATTATACCCAAATTTGGCAGCAGTTCCCTGTGATAATCTTAAAGTTCATTCAGCTTGTTCGGAGAAGCCATTTGAGCCATTTGAGGAGAAAAGAAACAAAATGCATTTTTTTGAGAATTATTCATTTTTTCATTTTTACAATTAGGAATTTTTTTTGAGGTGAGTTTTTCATTTAAATTTTTTCAAATAAGGGGGGTAAAAAATGGTAAAGAGTTGAGTTCAATATATGCCTAATTTTGCCAATTAGTTTCAACTCCAACCAGGCACGATTCTAGACCCCTTTTCAGGGGTCAGTGCCCCCCCCCAAAAGTTTTTGATTGCCCCCCCCCCCAAAAAAAATTGAATTTGCCCCCCCCCCCAAAAAAAATACATAGTAATTTTATGTTTGCCCCCCCCCCCAAATTGAATTTGCCCCCCCCCCAAATTAAATTTGCCCCCCCCCCCCCAAAATACATAGTAATTTTATTTCTTCCACATAATATAATTAAATTTGCCGTCAAAAATATTTAAAAAATATTATCTATCCTATATTTACTTTTTTTAAAAGTGTTTTTATTCATGAATACTTCTCATCCGCAAGAGAGATCAAACTAACAGAAATATATAGAAAAATTTGATTTTACAGAAAGCTTTATATTTGTGAAAGCAATTCATAAATCTGATGCTTAAGAAATTTTCTCAGTTAAAAACAATCTTTTGTTAGAATATAATCTAGAACCAAAGAACCTGATCGCACAATGCTACGATGGGGGGAACGTAATGCCCGGGAAAAAAATGGTGCTGGACACCATGTCCCGTATATTCACTGCTTTAACCACCGATTGCATCTTATTGCAAAAGATTGTCCTATTTTAAGTGAAAGGAAAGATTTTTTTGATAAATTTTCTTCCCTTCATAAATTTTTTCAACATGATGCAATCAAGGTAGTTAGTGAATGCGGGACCATACCCCGGCTGTTGCCCCATTGGTTGTGTGGTCATTACCTGCCCATTGCTTTTTTTTTAAAATTACACAGATACATTTAATACTCTTTTAAAAATTAAAAATAAAAAAAACTTTTATATTTTTAGGTCACAGGGCCGAATCGGGGTTTTTTGACCATATTTATAATCATCTATTTATTTTTTTGTATTTAATTGAAAAATTATTTTATTTATTAAAAATAATTATAGATCAATTTCAATGCAGAACGATTTATATTTCTAAAACTTCTGAGATAATACACCATTGTTTGTTAGAAATTAAACAATTAAGAAATAAAAATACATTTGAAGATTTATTCAAAAATTGTTTTGATATTAATTTTTTTTTCAAATGACAATAATTTATCTATGGATAAAAGAAAAAACAAAACCTAAAGATTTTTCTGATTTTAATTTATTTTCTACTCACAAGTTTGAAAATATTTTAAATATTAATGATGAAAAAGGAATTTATTTTAATATTATTGATTTATTTATATTTTGATAATAGATTTTTTACCGATAATAGTTGTTTAAAATCTTTAGATTCCCTTTATAAATTTGATTAACCTCTTTTTTAGATATAAATAAATTAGAGCCTCTTTTAAAAATAAGTAATTTTGATAAAAATTTATTAACAAAAAAAATTGACGTAGCCAAAAAATTTTTAATAAGAAACTTAATAATACAAAGAATGTGTTACTATTGATTTTGTTAAATTTTAATATGATTACAATGATGCGTTTTCTAATTTATTTAACATTTTTCCTATAAGTTTGTTGATTAACTCTTCAACGTCGAGTTGTGAGGCCACATTTTTTTCTTTAAAAAGGATAATAACGGCTAACAAGTAGTGACCTGCTTAAAGGTGATTTGGTTCTTTTAGAACACGAAAAATCATTAACTAGGGGCGTTGAATTTTGATGAATATTGTAATTTAATAAAAATCCTCTAAGATAAAATAGTTTGATCAATACAATACACGGCTCATAATCAGCTAATTATTGCTTACAATTTAACATGGTTGCAAACTTTTTTTATGCGCATTTAACGTTTATGTTCATGTTTTATTTAATTTTTTACCCTAATATTAATAACTAGTTATATATAACCAGTGTTTTTTCATATATATTCTTCCAAATTAGCATACTTATACATTTTGTTTTCATGAGAATCAATCTTATTTCACTTTTCATTTTTTAAAATCCAGAGTTATATAATTCATTTTTATCATTTATATATATCATATTTTTAATTTTCATGCGCAATGATACCAAATGATAAAATTATACTTACAATTAATTCAAATCTCATATCTTTTTAAGCAATTGATTTTAGTGAAAACATTAATTTTAATTCACATATTCCATTTATAAACTCATTTTTTTATTTAAGAATATAATAAATTACTATTAATTTATTAAAAAATTTTGAACATGGATTTTATTGTTGTACATGTATATTTGCCGTGATCGAAGGTCACGGCCAATTTTGCCGCTGAAGGCGGCAAAAAAAAATTTTCTGCCCCCCCCCCCCCCACGAGTTTTTTTTGACCCCCTAAAATGGAAAAGCTAGAATCGGGCCTGACTCCAACTCTTACAAATAATTAAACACTGAGTTAAACTCTTAAAAATTTAAATAAATTTCGCTCAACTTATGACCCCTCTTAAGGTTGATTAACTCTATGAATGAATAAATATCTAAATTATGGGTAAGCCGATTCTATTAACTATTATAATTTTATTACACATTCACACAATAGTCTTACTTTCTTTCTCTGCACATTCATTTAATCGATTTAATTCTACTGGATATATTCGCAAAAATATCATTCTTCATATTCTCCAGGTTATACTCTTTCTTTTATACCCACCATTGCCTTTTATAAAAAAATTTACTGCCTCGCTTAAAAAAAAAATAAACCTAGAATAAAATCACATATATTAAGACATTTTATTAACATATTTCAAAACTGTTTGAGTAATTTGTCCTTACCTTATGCCTATTTTGGGAAAAATTTTAACCGTTAATTTAATTTTTTAAGGTCTATTAATAATATTATTAAAGAACCTTATTGCCTTTGACGCTTGACGAAATTACCCTAACCCTCGCAAATTAACTTTGTAGAGGCCTTAAGTTTCTGAAAGCTTTTTAGAATCATTTAAAAAGTCATTGTGGTTTTTTTAAAACTATGAAGCTTTAATTTTGAGCCGCTAAGTTGAAGTTAGTCGAAAAGTTTCCAGAGCTAAATCTTAATTAAAGATCCGGTTAATTTTACTTACAGCGTGAATTCTGAAACCATTGCACCAAAAGATTTTGTATACCCGCTCCCCCCTCAAACTTGGAGAATTGTTCCTCTAATTTTAACAACTTTTTATGGAAATACATTTTTTATTTAGGTGATCCGTGAATGTCTCAATAAAGTTGGTTTTGTTACATATGTGGTCACTTTACCAGAGGCAGAAACGGCAACAAAGGCTCCAAATTTTAAAGAAGGTATAGGAAAAATGTTAACAACATATCAAATTTATGGCTGTCGAATGTCGTTAACAATTCATTTCCTATATTCTCATTTGGACTCCAGAAAATTTAGGAGCGGTGAGTGACCAGGGAGAGCGTTTTCACCAAGATATTTCTTATATGGAAAAGAGATAACAAGGGTTTTGGAATGAAAGCATGATGGCTGATTTTTGTTGGATGCTTGTTCGCGACACTAATGAAAAGCACAACAGGAAATCTACTATGATCAAATTTTAAATTTCTATAATATATTGCAAATTTTAAAATAAATATGTTGCTTTTAATATCTATAAAGCAAATTAAAGAACATTTTTTAATTTTTATGCATTTGAACAAATTTTTTAAAAAACCACAAGGAATATCAAAATTTTAATCAAAAATTTGAAATCAGCATAAAAAAATACTCTTAAAAAGTTATTTGGTTTAGAAAAAAATTTATTGAGATTGTGTAAATAGGCATTTAAAATTTAGAGGTGACAAAAAATTGAAAACTTTTAATGATATGACATTTTACAAGTTACTATACGAAAATTCAAACCTAACTTATCTTTCCTAAATACTTGCTCAATCCTGTCCGTTTTTTTATTTTATCTTGTTTTGTTTATTTTAAGAGATATAGCACGCTAAAAAGGGACATTTTTGGGTATTTTTGCAACTTTAGCCTAGTTTTGTGAAAATTCTAAGGCCTCCGATAAAAAATGGATTTCATATCTAAAATCACCATAAAAAGTTCTCTTAGAAACCGGTAATTTAAAAAATGTAGGCGATGGTGACCCAGATTTTGTTGTCCAGTGTTTTTTAATGTTATATGTATAAATTTTTGAATGTTATATGTATATAAATTTTTTTTTGCCAATTTTTCTTTATCAATGTTTTTTGGGTTAATTTTTGGCGTAGAGCGTGCGCATTCATAGTTCGTTTGGAATTTTTGTAAAAATTTGGGTTTCTTGACATAAAACGCATTTTTACAAAAAGTCTTCAAGCTATATTATTTAGCATTATCGGCTCAAATTGTTCAGTTGCAAACATTGTTGTCTTACACGCAAGAGGTTCATATATAGGCATATGCATCTATTATTTTATGGGAAAAAGAACACATGTGCCAACCACTTTAGAGCTGCTGAGTGGAGGCATTAGGTCCTATACGATGTGTCTAAAGTGAGAGGCTAACCTATGTCGAAGGCGTAAGTGTAAATCTTACTATAAGTCAAAACCCTAAACGGGTATGGCGCAGCGAAACACCTCAGATTAGCATTTAAAATACTTTTTCTGAAAAAATAATAAATTTTTGAAAAAAATTGAGTGAATTAAATAATAGCCCTTATAAAAAGGAACGTAGCGTTACGTCATTTATGTAGGTTTAAATAACTTAGTGTCTATGGTGAAAGTTGACAAAATATTAACAAAATTTGGTATTAAACATTTAAACCGCAATTTTAACTTCCTTCTCTTAGATCGAAATTGATTTTATTGTTTGCTAGGATAGAACCCTGAGGCAAATTGTTACCATATACTCATTCTTTCTCAATTAAATTTTGCAACTCTAGCGACTTTAAGCCTTGCTAGGATAGGTATGACATACAGGCCCTGCAAAACAATCTACAGGTCATAAGCAACGCCACAATTAGTCAAAATTTAGCAAAAAACCGCATTAAATTTTACGTTACTCCATAATTAGTAAACGCACACGGGTTTTGCAACTATTGTAGAGATATTTACTAAAAGGATTATATTTTTTTAATAGTAATAGTTGCCTATAAAGTCTATTAAGTAAAAGGTGAGCTGTTAATATAGCTAAATTTGCTCATCTTCAAATATATATTTAGGTATAGCCAACTCTATTTACTGATAAAAACATTAGTGCAAAAGAATTCTGTAAATTTCTCAATCGGTTTCGGTGATGTTAAAATGGTATGTGGTTATTAGTGCTAAACTAATAGTCACCATAAAAATTCTTTATATTTTTAAGTGCTACTATAATAACAACTTTGTGATATTTTTGAATTTAACTATCCATCCTACCTCAGTTAAAAATCGTGATGACAAATTAAACATGGCGGAAACTTTTGTCAATTTTTATAAGCTTCTCTATATAAAGTATAAATTTTATCAATAAAACATCATCAATTATATTTTAAATTTTTAATTTGCCAAATTCCACCAGCTCGACCTGCCATAAAATGCGTAATCTCATTATCCTAACATGTCTACTATTGGTATAGTCCTTTTTTGCGAATTTTATTTATGTTTAAATTATTTAGGTTATGTCATTTTCAAGGTTTAAAATTGTTTATTATAAATATTTTGCTAAATTTTTGAATTTTTTTCTCCCTTTTTACAAATTTAGCAGTTTCATAAATATCCTTTAAATTTTTGCAGACTTTCTGTTAGTATAATATAACCTTATTATATATTTTAGGCCGTCGGAATAAGTGATGCTTTCTTCCCCTTTCACGGAGGTTTTGGCGGTTACGGGTTGGGCTTTGGCGGATTTCCAGGTTTCGGCGGGTATGGATTCGGAGGATTTGGCGGATACGGAGGATATGGACTTGGAGGCTTTGGCGGTTATGGGCATGGCTTTGGATATGGTCGCCCTTTTTTCGGAAAAAAATAGGATCCTACTCATATCACATTATGATTGTATACTCACATTTTTTTGCTCAATATGTATTTAAATTAAATGATTTAATCTTATTCACATTATATTATTTTATATTCCCATACTAGACGTAAAATGCATTTAATCTCCTTATTTTATCAATAAATATTATTCTACGTAAGTATTGGTATTTGATCGTTTTTGCCAAAGACTTCCAGGATTTTAGGATGAGGAATATTTTAAAGGCTGCAATAGAGATACAGCTGTAGTTGAAAAAATCGAAGAGTAATTGCCACGTATATGCTTCAAAACATATAACTTTTTGATGTAATTTATTGATGAAAGTCAAAATGTTTTACACTAAATATCGGTTATAAATTTATAATTAAATGCCATAAACACAAACATTATGGATCAAAATAAGACTGAGCCTTTGGTAAAACTGTTTTATAAAATGTACGATTTATAATTTTGACAAGTATTGTTAAAAAACTTTATTTCCTAACAAAATTTTGACGTAATTTTAATTTAATGAACTGTGCTAGTTTTAAAGCTCATCTAAATTTGAAAATAGAAATGCAATTGTTAAATACAAAATATATAGGCATGTGAAATTAAAGAAGGACTAATTTGCCTTGACTGGGTTAGATCGATGCCTAAAATTTTACAGCTCCGCGAAACGCTTGTATCTCGGATCACCTAAAAAAATTTATGAAATTCAACTAACATCTAATAAAGATTTTAAACTATCAGTGCAATAATTTTACAGCGATCCTCCAAGACAATAAAAAAGCTAGCATATTAAAATAATAGCCTTATCTAATAAGCCAGCAAGTTCAAGCCCAAAATATTACCACTGAAAGTGAATTTTTCATCCCCTATCAAAAACCCGGGGTTGCCTAAATATACTTTTTTAATAGAATCATGGCCATTTAAATTTCTTTATACCAAGGGGGTAGGGGTAACAAGGCACGGGGGGATTTTTTAAAATTTATTAATTACAATTTCTGAATTAAAATTTTTTATCAGGCAAATACAACAATCCCGGTCAAACATAATATGCCGCCCCAGGCTGCTAATATCAGAGGCAAGTGTTTGCATGTTTTTTAATAAAAAGTTGCTATGTATAAGTAATTAAAATTGAAAATCCGCCCGAGCAGGGCCTAATGATAAAACAATTGGCCTTACGTGTTATTATTTCCTTTTTTAGCTTTTATTATTAAGAATTTTTTATCCTAACAGGGTATACTACTTCCACGACTTATTTGAAAATTTATAGCCTGGGCACATAAAAAACTAATTTTGGGCTGGGCCGAGCCTTAGTTGTATGGCCCGGTTATGACTCTACTACATATATCAATTTAACTGAAATGTACCTCTTTGGAAAACTTGTAACCGGGCAGTGCTGTTTGCTTGGCCATACTTGTTGATAGCTATGCACGTATATTCCCCGTCATCGGATTCGAGCAAGCCTTGGATTTGGAGCCACGAGGTCACTTGATATTTCTCAGGTCCGCCGCGAGCTAATACAGCGACGTGGTTATCGTCACCTGTTTGTCAATTTATAGCGAGAATAATTTCTAAAGATCTTTACATTATTTTGCCAAATAAACGTAATCTTAGATCTATAATAGTTAATTCGAACAAAACTATATAAAAGAAAAAGTATTTCAAGGGTTTAAGTATATTAAAAAAAGTTTGTATAAATAGTAACTATTAAAAAAAAGATTTTTTCTAAGAACATAAAGCCACGTGCAGGAATTTTCTTTTATTGTAAAAATTCTAAACATTTCATTTTTTTCAAAATTTTTTAACAAAAAGCATTTTTACTCAAAACTAAATTTAGCAACTTCGAAAAAACATAAAAACTTATTTCTCGTGTCTTAAACAAAAATAACTTGGCAGAGATATTTTAAGCCCATTTGAGCCATGGAAATCCCATTCAACGATCGGGATTGGGTATCCCTTGACTTCGCAAATCAGAGCCACGTGAGAACCGGTTTCATTGTAAACATTTTCGGGACCGGTATGGATCCACGGAGCTTTATATAAAATGAAAATATTATGTCATAAAAAATGTTGCAAAATTACTTATATGTACTATAAAGTGCACACGTTTAAACGCTAATTTGGCAAAAGTTATTACTAATCAAAGATAAAATACATATATGGTAAGGATAAATACGAAAACAATAAAACAAGAAATGGTTACTCGTATAGTTAAACCCCACTTATATTAAAATTACACATATGTGATTCAAATTATATTTAAAGTTGTGTCCGGCTAGCTAAGGCAACGGTTTAAGGTGTTATGACATAAAAAGAAAAATACAATTATGAATAGTAAAAAAAAATAATTTAATAAATTAAAAAATTACATTAATCAATTTATAATCTTTAATCAATAAAACAAAATTAAAATGTGTCGAGGCAAACTTTTATTTTTTCACAGGTTCTAGGACTGTAGTGTTAATTTTGAGAATTAATCGAAAATAAAAAAAGTAATCAAAATCAATAAACAAAAAGACCCAATTTTTAAATATTTGCTGGAAAACAAAAAAATTTTGCGTCTTAAAACTGGTTAATATTAAAGGCAAACTAATAAATAAATGCTAAAGAAAGGCGTACATAAAAATTACCCTACGAAAATATTTTTGACAATTTCAAAAAAATTTGATCCCATATTTTCGCAATTAGGCAAAGAATATATTTTACCATTTAAAATTTATATGTAAAATATTAAGAGATCCCGATTATTATTTGTGAAAATAAACTCCGCCTTTAAAAGAATTAAGATATTTATTTAAGTACTCTTTTTAAACGCAAAATAATTTTTATAACGTTCTCGATTTATAGTATTTGGTGACAATATAAATCCTGACGTAATTTTTGGTCAATCAAAATTGAAAGTTAAAAAATGATTGACGTGATGCCTAAAAAAGACATATGGGAAATCAAAAAGGGAGGGGGTGGAATATTTAAGGTAGTACTTCGTTGTAATATATAACTTTTAAAATAAATGCCAAAATTGTTACCAAAAATTATGCATTTACGTCACCTTTAAAATAGGTAAAATATTGAAAAAAATTATACAAATTTGGTGGTAACACAGGTCAACAACCATTGTTTGAGATTTATGATTAAATACAGAGATCAAACTTGCCATCTTAGGGAATATAAAATCCGTTTACCGCTTTTCTTAATCAAACTTAGTATAAAGGTATAAACATTAAAATTTTTATTAAAAAAAGGTCAAAAAAAACAAAAAAAAAATTAAAAACAAGAATAAATTGAAATTTTATTTTTTTTTATATTCACAGTAGTTAAACTGTTAAATTCAAACTTCAAATAAAATTTTTATTAAAAACCGATAATATATAGTGTCATATTTGAGTTTGGACGCGAAATATTTTGTATTATCTAAATGCCGATGTAAGAGCTTGATATATAAATAAAATCTATTATTATAAATACAAGTGACTTTATGCAAAAAAGATTTTTAAATTTTTTCTTTTTAGGGTATATTTAGATCTGTCAATTTGGTCAAAAAGCCAAGACGAATCTAAGGAGCCAAAAACTGAAAAAAACTAAGAAAAACAAAAAATATTTATGAAATTAGGCCATCATGGGGATGCATTTATTTATGTTTTTATTAAATTCACGTTTCTGAGATTAATATTTGTTGACCTGTGTAATAAGTAAAAAAATATAAATTTTTGTTTCTATCACAGTGCTCACTTCAATAATGTGGCACATGTTAGAAATAGAATGATCAATAGACACATAAAATGTGGCCATCATCTACTATATTTTTGATCGTTGTCACTAATAAAATGATCACGATCACAATTAAATGATCTCTGTCACATATAAATGGTCGAGATCAAAAATAAGAATAAAATTTGTTTTTTTTGATTTTGTAACTCAATGATGGCTTTAAATTTTGCGTGAATTTGGTTAGGAAGGAAGTATATTTTCGATAGAAAACATATGAAGTAGGCAAAAAATAATTTTAAACAAGAAAACAAAATTTTTTTTTAATGAAGAACAATATGTTATCATCTTGGCCATTTAATTGTGACAGAGATCATTTAATTATGATTGAGATCATTTTATTAGTGACAACGAACAAAAAAATAGTGTTAAATGGCCAGTGTCTATTAATCATTCTATTTCTAACATGTGCCACATTATTGAAGTGAGCACTGTAAGCGAGGACGTGTTATAAGACCTCCACAATTGCTAAGTCAGCATTTTATGACTATGATAACACAGGTCGACAAAAAATGGCGACCAATTTTAAACATATATATTTTGAAAGAGTTTTTTGAGCACATTCCAAATATCTTTTCCGTTTTTTTTGAATAGGTCTAATTTTTTACCTAGATGGGTTTAAAAGTACCAAAAACCTCAATATGTCCTATATTTATAGGCACTTTTCGTGCCTTTAAAATAAAAATAAATAATAGAAAAATATATTTTACTATTGAAAAACTCTTATATTGATATATAACTTTTTTAGAATTTACTTATCTCATTTACTTTTTTAAATATTTGATTTTAAAAAACTCAAAATTTCCAAAAAATACGCGCCTGAAAGTCTGTGCTTCAAAATCATAAAAAATTAAAAAATCATTCAGAAGAGTACAAGTAACATTTGAGATATGTAATAAATAAATGTGATTTAAGCCAAATAAGTATTATATTTTTCATAAATGATAGAAGATAATGAAATATAAGCACATATAAAAAGTGAAAATACTACCCAAGCAACCTTTTTTGTTTATATTTAACATATCTTACTACACTACATCGAGATATGTAAGTAAGTGAAGGGTTGGCAGATAATGCCAGTATTAGTAGCAGCACGCACTACAATCTCTAAGAATTTAGTAGCTCCTTTTTTAATATATAAAATTTTGAAGCACAGACTTTCAGACGCGTATTTTTTGGAAATTTTGAGTTTTTTAAAATCAAATATTTAAAAAAGTAAATGAGATAAGTAAATTCTAAAAAAGTTATATAACAATATAAGAGTTTTTCAATAATAAAATATATTTTTCTATTATTTATTTTTATTTTAAAGGCACGAAAAGTGCCTATAAATATAGGACATATTGAGGTTTTTGGTACTTTTAAACCCATCTAGGTAAAAAATTAGACCTATTCAAAAAAAACGGAAAAGATATTCGGAATGTACTCAAAAAACACTATCAAAATATATATGTTTATAATTGGTCGCCGACATAAAGTTGTTATTTGTCGACCAGTGTAATTAGATAAATACTAGACGGCAGAAAAATTGGTAGCTAGTTAACAGCATATCAATATGGTCTAAAAAACATATATGTTATTTTTCTCCGTAAAAACTAGGTCAATTTTGTTGCATAGTATAATTTATGTATGTTAATTACATCTTATTTAATATTAATTTCATAAATTAAACGCTCACTCGACAAAATGATATGAAACAATGGATACTAATACATTAAATAATAAAATAAAGGTTGTAATATTTTAGTTTTATTCACATTTTTTTATTTAAAATGTTTTTTTTTCTAACTTTTTTTTAAATATGTCAAAACCCTTCGCGAACTACGCTTCCTTGAATAACTGTCAAAATAAAGTTAGTCCTTAGTTCAAAATTTTCCCTGTTATAAGTTTAACTGATAAACAATTGCAAAAAATAGTCAGCTCATACCACTTTGGCAGGGTCCACGGGAAGAGACCTTGATCTTTTCGTGGTCGCGATAAGCGTCTTCCATCAACTTGCACAAATTATCGTATGTTTTTCCATTACTTCCGCATAGCGTTTCGGTGTGCTTGCAATAGCATAGGTATTGGGGTTCACCTTAAATTGCAGCAAATTAATTATGCCTCATATTTATTTATAACTAAATCGCTAGCTTAATAACATAAATATTTTGTCACATTGTCATTTGAATACAAATGGTAATGTGGGGGGACTACTCCTCTCAAGCCGAGTATAAAGGACTAGGCAGGACGTATTCCAAACATTAAAACAATTATGCCCAAGGGGTCGGGCAGAATCAATAACCTTCTTTTATTTTCGTCAACATATGCTAAATTAGTTTATTTTGACCTATAGCTTCACAAAACTCAGACAATCATTTTTTTCACCAGTATTTATGATAAACCAAGCCGTTAAGGCCAAAACTTTACAAATTATATTACGGGCATGGCTGATTTAAAAATTTAGTATTAGCAAACGGGGAGGCCAAAAAGTATTATTTCATATATAGGCCAATTATTCTAGCGCGTAAAGGTTAACGTGTGAGACTGTAATTTGATAAATATAAACCCAAAACGGCACGGCCTTCTCTAAATAGTGGGTTTGTATCGTCCGACACGACGTCTTCTCTCAAACGACATTCCAAATCTTCCCCGCATGTCCCGTACTTTGGCTTATACCTGTGAGTCAAGGTGACCGGCCCATCGCACATTTGACCTTCCTGTGGGATAAAAAATAATTTTTAGTCGATATTCGATTAAATCACAAGAGAGGTCTAATAAACTGTTTTTTACTGTAACACCTTTAAGGCATATCAGGGCGGGTGCATTTGCAGGAGGTTATGGCGATGAGAAAGCCGTATTTTTAGGGTAAAACAAGGCGGCGAAGAAAGTAGTTAAAAGACCACAGGTAACCCATTTTTAGTCTGAAAACAAATTTATTCAACTGGCAATTGTTTTCGGTGCATCTAAAATGGTTGGCCTTTCTAAAAAAGAACTTTTTGCTTGACTAAAGTTTATTATTAATTTGATTTTCCCTTTTTGTAGTAAAAATCTTTTTATTAAAGAATTTTCCTTATGCCGGCTTTGAATACTTATATGACCAATTTTATAGAAAATAAAAAGATTTTTCTAGCAATTAAATTTTAAAATCATTAATAACGTAATAATTCCATAGCTGATGACCTGCATATATTGAAATGAGAACAAAACCATTTATAACATTAACAATTTTCCAAATAAGTAAGTGTAAATTAAAAGGTAAACTCACCTTTTGTGCACAAACGAAACAGCACCCACAATTATCGCGGGTAATACCCGCCTCGCATTTTTCGGGCCGGGGGCAGCGGTCGAAGAAACAATGTCCGCACTCCTCTTCGCCCGAAACGCCGTCCCTCGAGGTCGCTGCGGCGTTAAGCCTTCGATTGTAATCGGCCATTGGAGAATGGTGAGAGGGTAGGACCGGGAAATGGGCGTATTCCGCGGGCGAAGACCGGGAAGGGTAATCTCCGCGAGAGGGCCATTCATTGTATTGAGCTACTACCGACAAGCCGAATACCTGTAGGACGACCAATAAAGTTGAGAGGGTCAAATATGGTCGGCCCATTGAGAAAGATTCAGTTTGAGTCCTAAGCTTATAGGGATTTTTAAAACGTTCACTTTAGAAAGATTAGTTCTCAGGGCAGATTATCCCGAATTTTTTAACGCTTTGAATAATTCGCTACAGTTCTTATGAGTTATATTAGAACGAATAAGTAGATATAACTTGCAATGAATATATTTAAAAAAAACAATGTTAATATATTTTTCAAAATAAAAAAAAATAAAAAAAAGATTCTATGCGCCGTTAAAAATCCGTTTCTCCTTGCAAAAAGGAATTCCACTTTCTCCCACTCGCTCGATTTCAATGGGAACCGCACGAATGCTATGTTAAAAAACGTTGTTAAAAACGGAAAATTTTTTGCGTGGTGGGGGGTGGCTGATGCAAACATATGGGGAAGTTTTACTACTTTCCAGTGAGCGCCGCCAGAGCTCGGATTTTAACATTATGAAAAATGCCTTTTTTTTTAAGAATTATAAATTTAACGTTAACTTTAGTAGCTTCAGCGAGAGCTTTTCAGTATAATAAGCACGGCATATGTTTTTTACTGAAATACAAGCAATACTCGCTCAATGGAGCAAGCAAGAAAGGATTATTTATAACTGTTTGTGATTCATATAAAATCGTAAGCTTAACAACTAAGGTAATTAATTCAGTTAGAACTTATTTTTCGGTTATTATAAAAGAACTTTGAGAGGACGATGACAGAGATTGGTAATAGTATAGAGACATAGTGCTTAACATCGGGTCCCGTTTCCGCCCGAAGCTTTAAAAGGGTCGATTTGAATCAGGATGTTATTTGGCTATCTATAGCACATTGCCTTTCCTTAGTTTCATCTTGTTTTTAGATAGAGAAACTTCTGAATTGTAATATTTATTTACTTAAAAACTGACCGTGTGACTCAAATATTCAATAATAGCAGGCTTACAGGGTTGGCTGAAAAATTGTTAAAGCTAACTGCACCTCAAAATTTTAGCAAATATAGTTAAGTAATATTCTTCTACAGGTGCATTATTCATTCTTTATAAAATTTTAATAATTATGAAATTTTTTTAATAAAATATTGATTCAATGTTAAAAAAAATTTTCATTGCTAGAATTTTCAAGGAATCATACAGCTATGTTTATATAAAATAGATATTTAATAAAATTAAACATAAGTAAAACACAACTGTTAACAAATTTTAGTTG
Organism: Acutogordius australiensis; assembly: GCA_030555515.1. Taxonomy (NCBI): domain Eukaryota; kingdom Metazoa; phylum Nematomorpha; class Gordioida; order Gordea; family Gordiidae; genus Acutogordius; species Acutogordius australiensis. Next base: position 1,436 of record JAUIRJ010000253.1, on the reverse strand, counting down.
ATAATTTTAAAAATTTTGAATTTTTAAAATCCCTAAATAAAAAAAAACACTCAACGCGCCATTAGAAAAATTATAACTTAAAGCACTGTGATAAAAAAATAGCAACATTTTTGATTTAACCGAATTCAACTTCCACTTAAAGAAAGCCACAAAAAAATTTAAGAACTAAGCGGCCGGCTGAAAATGGTATATTTTACATTTTTTTTAAGTTTTCATTTACCTTTTTTAATTTTTAAACAAAAATCAAAATATTATTTCTATAAATAAGCTAATCTATACTTTAAAAAATTTAACGAGTCAGCCAGGCTTAAATTTTTAGACAGGGTGACCATGAACAAATTTAAAAAAAATTAGCGGACGGGTTAAGATGTACCTGGCAAAATTATGGAGGGGTTGGGCCTACAATTCGGTCCGTGAAAATCACTCTTAGATTAGCTATTTTGCATATAGACTCACTATTTTTAAATGAGTTCTTTAGCTTTCATTTTCTTATATTTAAAAAAAAAATCTAAAACATTTAGAATCGAACATGCATTTTAACGTTTTATTGCCCGTAAACTGGTACAAAAAATAGTTGGTTTTGTCGGGTCGAAAACTTGGAGAGTAATATAAAGTCTATTCTGTCGAGCCGGGCCAAAAAACGGAGTCAAAAGCAATGTCATGTCAAAATCAAATAGCTCCAAAATTTTAATCATTCCTCTATATCTATATAAAATGTATCCGGCTTTAAAAGAACAAAACGAGCCGAAAAATGATTTTAAAGTTTGGGCCGAAAATAAGAGGTTCTTACAAAAGAACTTTAAAAATATCGGAAATTTTTATAAGGGAAGGATAATCATAAAACTACTCTAACCCCGGCAGGTAGGACCATGTAGATAATTTATAAGATCCCTTATCGCTAAAGATTGCGAAACAGCTCGTATTTTACTCTGCTAAGAGCAAACTTTACCCGCGTCCCCCATTACGTTTATTCATTACATTTTTTCTGAAAAATTGTTCCCAAAAAGTATTTTTTTGTGCTCATAAACAGGGCTGGAAAAAAACTAAATGGGCTTTTTTTTAGCAAGTTTTGGGTTTTTTTTCCAAATGCCCACAAACTCGTGGGCATGGCAAAAGAAAAGCCCCTTTTCTTGCGAAAGAAAAGGGGCATGTTTAAAAAAACCCCTTTTCTTAAAAAAAACTCCTAGGAGCTTTAGAGAAAAAATAACCCACCCATCAAAATTTTTTGAAATTATTATAGAAAACATAAAATGGGTTTTTTGGGGCTCTTTTTAAGAGCCACTTTTTGTGGGTTTTTTGCCCCTTTTCTTAGTAAGGGCTTTTTTTGAATTCTTATTTTGGCCCTTTATATTTGCCCCCTTTCTTTTTATGTTTTAGGGAAAAAAAGAGAAAATGAGCCGAAGTTTTTGGCTCATTGTTTTCCCAGGCCTGCTCAT
>JAUIRJ010000252.1:0-28380 GCA_030555515.1 Acutogordius australiensis | reverse complement strand
AAACGGATTTTATGACGAAAACCACTAATTTTATAAAAATAAAAAAATAAAAAAAATTAAATATTATAAAAAAATTTAAACGCCTTACGTTAATAGTGAATGTTTCCGTTATCTAAATATATTTTTAAACTTTTATTACTACCCATAGGTTTTATGATATAGAAGCCCAAAATAACCAAAAAATTGAAAAATTTCAACTTTGACACCAAATAACTAAAAATCTGAGGCATTGGCTAAAATTCTTTCATATTCGTAATCAGCGCCAAAAACTTGACCAAAAACCATAGTTGCCATAAATGATGCTTAGGGTCGTCCAAATTTTGTTGTCCAGTGTAATAAGCAGTGTTTAATTATTTGTAAGAGTTGGAGTTCAAAATATTTGGCAAAATTAGCCATATTTTGAACTCAACTCTTTACCCATTTTCACCCCCCCCCCCCCATTTGAAAAAAAATTTAAATGAAAAAAAAATTTACTTTCTCTTGCAACTCACCCCTCCAAAATAAATTCCTAATGGTAAAAATGAATAATTCTCAAAAAAAATGCAGTTTGTTTCTTTTCTCCTCAAATGAGCTCAAATGGCTTCTCCGAACAAGCTGAATGAACTTTAAGATTATCACAGGGAACTGCTGCCAAATTTGGGTATAATTGCTTTTGAGTGTGAATTAATTAAAAACGGCATTTAGTACCCAAGAATACCAAATTAAGGAAATATTATTTAAAAGTTAATAAATTTGAGCTTGGTTCTTTAAAAAACTTATGAAAATTTTAATTATTATAATAAAATTTAAAAATAAAAAACATGAGTTTGGCCATAAAAAAACTAAAGTTTTCCAAAAATTGCCCAGAGTACCTCACTCCGACTCATTTGAAATAATTCCATATTGAAAAATAAAGAAAAGAGGTTCATCAATACTATCAAAACTCCGTTTTACCAAAAAATAAAAAATTTCTTATTTATTAAAATAAGAAATATTCATTTTTTTCAGGGATTGGAACCGGAACCACCGTAAGAACGGGTACCAGCCAAAATCTTTGGAACCGCACACTGGAACCTGGAACCGGTTTCTGAATTTTCGGTTCCGGTTCCGGTTCTGGTTCCGGTACCGGTTCCTAAGTTCGCCGGTTCCTGGTTCCGGTTCCGATTCCTGGTTCCGGTTCCTATATTATTATAACTTAAATTCATCTAACAGATACATATTAAATATATAAAAAAATTCTCCACACAAGAATTGAACCCATTAAGCCCAAACGTATAAGCCGTCGCTTGAACCACTACACATTGGAATCTCTTTTAAATTATATTCATTTACTTTATTTATTCTGATATGGAAAAACGCGAGTCTGCATACCTTAAATCTCCTGTTTTACTGGCAGCGATATTTTTAGATCCTAGGTACAAAGATCTTTTATCGGTTCAGGAAAAAGCTGAGGCTCAATCTCATCTAAAAGAACTTTGGAATAAAATGTTGATGCTGGAGGATAAGAGCTTAGAAATAATTGATGAAGACCTCGTTGATTGTACAAACGAAGATGAAGAATTTAATAATTATCTCAAAAATCACTCAAGTCAAGTGAATCTCGTTAATTTCGATACTTATAAATCAATTGATTCTCAAATATCAGAATTTGAAAATCTTCCTTTTAGTTCAGAATTTACTAGTATAATCGCTTTTTGGGAAAAGGCATCAGCCCAATTTCCCCAGCTTTATCAAATTTCAAAAATACTACTTAGTGTTCCCGCAACACAGGTATATTTTTATTTTGTTATTTTTAGGTTAGTGTAGAAAGGTCGTTTTCGACCCTTAAATTTATATTATCGGATATAAGGGGGAAGACATCAGAAGAACTTTTACAAGCTATTTTGTTAATTAAATTAAATAATGATTTAACAAAATAAATTTATTATATATGATTATATATATAAATATTGTTATTGTAAATAAAAGATATGTAATTTTGTATCCTATCGGTATATTTTATATATATACACACGTGCACACTACATTTTGTAATTAAAAAATATTTGGAACCGGAACCGGAACCGTATGAAAAAAAAATGAAATGGAACCGGAACCGGTTCCACAAAAAATTTTGGAACCGGAACCGGAACCAGTGAAATTTTTCGGACGGTTCCAATCCCTGTTTTTTTTAAATGAAAATTTTTCATTTGAATATTTTTCACCCCCGTGAAAAAATGAATTCCCTCATATTCACTTTTTTCTTTCCTCACCATTTACTAGAATTGAGGAATTCACTGCGGCTGAATTCTTTTTATTAAACACTGGTAATAAGTATATAAAATGGTTGTATTGTATAATAAAAATATGAATTATTTTTCTCTTTAAGTATCTAGTATTTAAGGTGAATAATAGTCAAAAATAATTTTTATTTTTTTTCATAAATCTTTTTTAAAACATTCTACTAGACCTAAAAAAATAATTCAATTAATAAAAAATTTAGTTTATTGACAAGATTTATTTAACCCGTGAATGGTAGGGTTATGTAACTTGAATTCTATGGTAATCTCTTCAAGAGTTTTTAAGCTATGATCTTTAATTTTTTATTATTTATGAAGAGAACGTGCTCTTTAGTTATAGACTAATATAAGTTATCATTAATGAATATTGCAAATTTTATTTGTCACAAAGTAGAAAAAAATCTAAAAAATTGAAATTTTTTATTTTTTCATATTACCATGTCAATAAATTAAATGTATCAATATTATTGATCAAATTATTTACGTCTAGTAGAACATATTTAGAGAGTTTCATAAAAAAAATATATTTTAATATAAAAAATTATTTATGGCTATTATTTACCATAAAAACTAGATACTTTAAAGAAAAAAAAATTTATATTATTACTAGAATATGTGACCCGGCTTCGCCCGGGATATCCCTTTATTATTGCATGCTTATTAACGCATTACCCTAACTCAAATGCTTTGCCCATTACTCGACCAATATAAACTCAATGAGGCTAAAAATTTTATGGAAAATAAAGGTGAGTATATTTAATATTCATCAATAAAAAATAAGGTAATTTACTAAATAAAAAATTCGAAACCGCACCTTAAAGGACGAATATTATGGATATTTGGAGTTTTGGCATGGAGATTATAAATTTATATTATCAAAGTGTCGCTCAACTTTACTTTAAGGAATTTGAGGTTTGAAAATTTGAATACGCTTTATTTTTGATAAATTTTGGCTGAATTGAGCGAAGTTTCAAGCAAGCCTACACTAAATTTTACAAACTTTCATTTAAAAAGCTGATGTTTCTCATTAAAAAATGGTCATTTCTGGACTTTCAAACGTTAATATCTTAAAAACTATAAGCGAGCGACAATTTTTAACAAAAAATTCGGGATTTTCAGGGCAATATTGACCTAGAAAAAATTATTTTATAGTCAGAATTTTGAGATAATCGAACTCGAGTAAAAAAACCCAATTTTTTGAAAAGTTATAAAATATCGTATCTTAATAATGGAAGTAGCTAGAGGACTGAAATTTTTCACGTGCATTAATAGGATTATACTTGATAAAGAATAAAAATTTCAATAATATTTTTTGACAAACAAAGATAATTGCAAATTAGTTAATTTAATGAGATAAGAAAGATGAGATACATAAAATTATAGCAAGCAATTTAAGAATACGGTTGAAAAATAATTTGTCAAAGGAAAAAAATGTTATTATTTGGGTATAAATATCAAAAATATTTTTAAAATGAATAGGATTATATCTAATATTCAAAATTTTAAATAAAATATCTTGAAAACACTCCTGTTTTAATCTTTTTTTAAATTTCTAGTTATATCTTAAAATGAAAATCATACGTATAATATGCAGTAAATGGGCCAAATTTACAATAAAAAGTTTATACTAAAAAACATCAATATCAAACTGAAAAAAATTCTGTGAATAATTAAATATAATTTTATTAATATTTATTATATAAAAAAGATAATGTGTAAAATTTTAGTTATTTCCAGTACTTTTGCTTTAATGAAGATGAAAGATGGAAATAAAAATTACAATAATTTATATTTTCTGACAAAAAGTTAAATATACAATAATGTTAAGTGCTATTTATAATGTTTATCACAAATTATTTGCTATATAGCATCAAAATTATTTAATCAAAAAAAAAACTAAATGCAGAGATAGCTTTAAATTTAAGATTAACTACTTTATAAAAATACAAAGGTAAGAATGTACCTGGCCAGACTTTGGTGACAATGATTTTAATATTTCACTCTAAAAAAATAATAGATATGAATTGGTCATTTCTGGACTTTCAAACGTTGAAATCCTAAAAACTATAAACAAGCGACAATTTTTAATAGAAAATTCGGGATTTTCAAGTCAATATTAACCTAGAAAAATTTTTTTTAAAAACTTTGGTCTGGGGTCGTTGTATTAGGAATTAGCCTATAATTTAAAATTGGTTGTGTCTATCTAACATACGAAATTTAGAAATCATATGGTATTTGAAATTAAAAATATAAAATATTAAAATATAAAACTATAATTAATATAAAAGATAATATTGATAAACATGTCAAATAAAAAGAAAATTTATTACCGTTAATTATATTTCTTGGCTATTATAGTGAAATTTCTTATAATGTACGTTTTATGTACCTTTCGGTACCTGATGCATAACTCGGCTCATATATACTCTAAGAGGCTGAAATTTGCATCGAAATTCAAGTAAACATTCTTAAATAAGTAAAATTTGAAAGTATTTTATAGTCAAAATTTTGAAATAATAGAACTCGAGTAAAAAAACCCAATTTTTTTGAAAAGTTTTAAAATATCGTATCTTAATAATGGAAGTAGCTAGAGGTCTGAAATTTTTCACGTGCATTAATAGGATAATACTTAATATGGAGTAAAAATTTCAAAAATAATTTTTAATTATTTTGGGCGTAAAACGTTTTTTTCGTTTTAATTAAGAAATATGCACACCTCGTGGATAAAAACAAAAAATTTGCCATCCCAGACACTTTTACACAAATAATTTTTTTTTGTCGATTTTTAACGGTAATCACTAATACTCGAACATTTCATTTCTAATAATATAGATAACGGAAGTAGCTAAAGGTCTGAAATTTTTCATGTGCATTAATAGGGATATACTTGATATAGAGTGAAAATATCAAAAATATTTTCCAATTATTTTGGTCGTAAAACGTTTTTTTTATTTTAATAAAAAAATATGCACACCTCGTGGATAAAAACAAAAAATTTGCCATCTCAGACACCTTTTACACAAACGATTTTTTTTTCGTGGATTTTGAACGGTAAACAAAAAACCTCGAAAATTTCATTTTTAATAATATAGACTAGAATATGTGACCCGGCTTCGCCCGGGATATCCCTTTATTATTGCATGCTTATGAACGCATTACCCTAACTCAAATGCTTTGCCCATTACTCGACCAATATAAACTCAATGAGGCTAAAAATTTTATGGAAAATAAAGGTGAGTATATTTAATATTTATCAATAAAAAATAAGGTAATTTACTAAATAAAAAATTCGAAACCGCACCTTAAAGAACGAATATTATGGATATTTGGAGTTTTGGCATGGAGATTATAAATTTATATTATCAAAATTTGAGGTTTGAAAATTTGAATACGCTCTATTTTTGATAAATTTTGGCTGAATTGAGCGAAGTTTTAAGCAAGCCTACACTAAATTTTACAAACTTTCATTTAAAAAGCTGATGTTTCTCATTAAATAATGGTCATTTCTGGACTTTCAAACGTTAATATCTTAAAAACTATAAGCGAGCGACAATTTTTAACAAAAATTTCGGGATTTTCAGGGCAATATTGACCTAGAAAAAATTATTTTATAGTCAGAATTTTGAGATAATCGAACTGAGTAAAAAAACCCAATTTTTTGAAAAGTTATAAAATATCGTATCTTAATAATGGAAGTAGCTAAAGGTCTGAAATTTTTCACGTGCATTAATAGGATTATACTTGATAAAGAATAAAAATTTCAATAATATTTTTTGACAAAGTGGAACAAAGATAATTGCAAATTAGTTAATTTAATGAGATAAGAAAGATGAGATACATAAAATTATAGCAAGCAATTTAAGAATACAGTTGAAAAATAATTTGTCAAAGGGAAAAAATGTTATTTGGGTATAAATATCAAAAATATTTTTAAAATGAATAGGATTATATCTAATATTCAAAATTTTAAATAAAATATCTTGAAAACACTCCTGTTTTAATCTTTTTTTAAATTTCTAGTTATATCTTAAAATGAAAATCATACCTATAATATGCAGTAAATGGGCCAAATTTACAATAAAAAGTTTATACTAAAAAACATCAATATCAAACTGAAAAAAATTCTATAAATAATTAAATATAATTTTAATAATATTTATTATATAAAAAAGATAATGTGTAAAATTTTAGTTATTTCCAGTACTTTTGCTTTAATGAAGATGAAAGATGGAAATAAAAATTACAATAATTTATATTTTCTGACAAAAAGTTAAATATACAATAATGTTAAGCGCTATTTATAATGTTTATCACAAATTATTTGCTATATAGCATCAAAATTATTTAATCAAAAAAAAAACTAAATGCAGAGATAGCTTTAAATTTAAGATTAACTACTTTATAAAAATACAAAGGTAAGAATGTACCTGGCCAGACTTTGGTGACAATGATTTTAATATTTCATTCTAAAAAAATAATAGATATGAATTGGTCATTTCTGGACATTCAAACGTTAATATTACTTTTTAAAAGTAATCATTATCATTACAACTACTTTAGAAAAAAATGTAATTAATTACTAATTACCATTACTGTTTTTTAAAAAAGTACTTAATTACAATCAATTACAATTACATAAATTTTCAAGTAATTAATTACTAATTACAAGTACAATTACAATTACTTTTTCAAAAATTTTTATATATAAAATTAGAAAACACGAAAATAATAATACACAAAAATAAAAACACTTATTATATAGACAATATGTAAAAAGATTCATTTATGGATATAAATGCTAAATTATATAATTAAAAATATATTTGAGTTGGTGGAAGAAAGTTTGATTAGTTACTAAATCCTTATAGCCGGTTTCGTATTTATATTTACTTTTTAAAACAATTAATTTTTCAAACAACTCATTGGACAATCTGTTTCTATTAAATCTATTTAATAAAGTGACAAGACTGAATAATCTTTCGACTGAGGCTGATGAGCCTAATATTGTGTTATACTTAAAAAAAATCTTTTTAATTGTTGGGTAATTTTCTAACATTGGTAGCTTTTCACTATTATCATTTAAATATTTTAGAACCTCTAATTCTGCCTCATCGTAGAGATCATTTGTTAATTTTGATTTAGGTAAATTTTTAAACCTGTATAAACTTTGATTTTTAGAAACATTTTGACTTGAAGATATGTCAATTTTTTTCATTTTTTTTGCTTCTGATATCAATAACGATTTTAAATTTTCTTTGTTCTCCCTGCCCTCTACCCAGTCTAATTTAAAAAATGGATACATTGATGCTAATAATGCAAAATTGGAATTTACCGACATAGTAAGATGGTCTTCAAACCTATTTTCAAAACTAGAAATCATTTTTGAGACAAGGTTTTTACAAAATTTTAAATTAGGTTTAAGCTCCTATCTCTCTAGATTTGCCAAAATATCAGTATAAATTGCATAAATAATTTACCTTTTCATTGTTCTTTAATAGGTTGGATGAAAAAGAATGTTTAAAAGCATTTTAATTTTTATCACATAAATTTTATTAAGGAAAAATTTGTGTGCTTATTTTAGCTGTTTGGGTCAATATGACCCAAAAAGTCAATATCTTTAATTTGAGCTCATATTTTAAAATACTTTTAGATGCAAATAGTTGACTTGATGAATGTATTTAATAAATATAAATATCAGTTTAGGATATTGCTTCTTTAAAAAGTTATTAAAAATATAAAATTTCTTTGGGTCAAATAAACCCAAAGAAGTGTTAAACGTGTCGATACAATTTAAAAAATATAACTTTTAAAACAAACTAATGCAAGAAAAAACAAAAGCAGGTTTCTCTTAATATCTATATACAATCTTTAAGCATATTAATAAATTCAAATGGAATGATTACTTCAATATAAAAAAGTAATCATTATCATTACAACTACTTTACTAAAAAATGTAATTAATTACCATTACAATTACTTTATAAAAAATGTAATTGATTACTAATTACTAATTACTATGAGAGTAATTAGTAATTGTAATTTAATTACAAGTAATCATTACTTGCCCATCCCTAAAAACTATAAGCGAGCGACAATTTTTAATAGAAATTCGGGATTTTCAAGGCAATATTGACCTAGAAAAATTTTTTTTAACGACTTTGGTCTGGGGTCGTTGTAATAGGAATTAGCCTATAATTTAAAATTGGTTGTGTCTATCTAACATACGAAATTTAGAAATCATATGGTATTTGAAATTAAAATATAAAATATTAAATTATAAAACTATAATTAATATAAAAGATAATATTGATAAACATGTTAAATAAAAAGAATATTTATTACCGTTAATTATATTTCTTGGCTATTATAGTGAAATTTCTTATAATCTACGTTTTATGTACCTTTCGGTACCTGATGCATAACTCGGCTCCTATATACTCTAAGAGGCTAAAATTTGCATCGAATTTCAAGTAAACATTTTTAAATAAGCTATAAAAATTTGAAAGTATTTTATAGTCAAAATTTTGAAATAATAGAACTCGAGTAAAAAAACCCAATTTTTTTAAAAATTTTTAAAATATCGTATTTTAATAATGGAAATAGCTAGAGGTCTGAAATTTTTCACGTGCATTTAATACTTAATATGGAGTAAAAATTTCAAAAATAATTTCTAATTATTTTGGGCGTAAAACGTTTTTTTTGTTTTAATTAAGAAATATGCACACCTCGTGGATAAAAACAAAAAATTTGCCATCCCATACACCTCTTACACAAACGATTTTTTTATCGTCGATTTTGAACGGTAATCACTAATACTCGAAAATTTCATTTCTAATAATATAGATAACGGAAGTAGCTAGAGGTCTGAAATTTTTCATGTGCATTAATAGGGATATACTTGATATAGAGTAAACATTTCAAAAATATTTTCCAATTATTTTGGTCGTAAAACGTTTTTTTTATTTTAATAAAAAAATATGCACACCTCGTGGATAAAAACTAAAAATTGGCATTCCCAGACACATCACAAACGATTTTTTTTTCGTGGATTTTAAACGGTAAACACAAAACCTCGAAAATTTCATTTTTAATAATATAAATTATACAATACAAACATTTTGTATATTTAATAATTAAAATTATTTAAAAAAATAACTGGAATATAAGGTTATTATTTAAGTTTAAATTTAAATAGAGGCAATAACATGGTTTTTAACATTAAAATTAAGAGGGTGGGGTCCATACCCCAATTCAATTTATAAAATTAAACAAATTTTGTTATTAATCTTAGACCAAATTTAAATTACTAGTTTTGTATATTTAGGAAAAAAGTCACAAAGATTTAGCCCATATTATATATATTTTGAAGATCAAATTCAAGATGTGCTGGGGACCGTATGGACCCCACAGTGCTAATCGCGGGTTAATATACTTAAAAATTTTATTTCTCATTATTTGAAATGATAAATATAAGATACAAGGAATTTTTATATAAAAAAAGATAAAAATTTTTTCTTTTTAGGGTACTCTCGAGGTCCAAAATCTATCAATTTGGTCAAAAAAGCCATTTTTTTAATATGGACGGATCTAAGGAGCCAAAGGCGGAAGAAACTAAAAAAAACCCGAAAATAAATATAAGATAAGGCCATCATGTATGTATGGTTTATGTTTTCATTAACTAATTTTTTCTGACATTGATATTTGTTGACCTATGTAATATGTATTTTCCAAGTTTTTTAATTATAAGTTTGATAAAATATAATAAATGTTTGACCTCATTGCTGGCTTTTATTGTGTAAACTAATAATTAAACAAAAATTGCATCCCCACCCCCTTCCCTAAACTTTGAAACAATTTTCCTCTCTTTCCTCCTATTATAAATTAGGGGTGCATTATCGTCTATTACTAACTGAAGATTTTATTTGACACAAAACAGAAAAAAATTATTAAAATGACAATACATTCTTTTATACCTTATTTTTTTCAATCTTAAGTAAAGTACAAATAAATAAATAAATAAGATAATTGCTTATATTTGATCTTAATATTTAAAATTTTCAGATTAAAGGTAGCAAATGTTAATTTATAGCATTAGTATAATACAAATTAGATTTAAATCCTGAATTTACATTATTAATTTAGTTATACATTATAGCTATCTTAGTTCTATGCATCTGACCAAAGGGACGAATTTCATTTCGTATGTAAAATAATTTAATCATGTCACATTTTTAGTTCCATATCACTGTTCTCTGCACCAAAGGTTTTTTTTTCAGTTTTATTTATCCTAAAAAGGCAAAATTTAATTCAAGATGCAGGATTTTGAGATTAAAATATGTTTATCTAACCGCTTCATATGTTGTGTAACTGATTCGCACGTTGTAATTATTGCATTTATGCCCAGGCTATTATTTGACAAGTCTTTACATTTAAAATCTGTTCACTTTGTTTATTATAAGATCGCTCGTTTGCAATTGGATAAAATTTTATTAATGTTGGATCTTCGATCAATACCGACCTCTTTAAAAAAGTTTTTGAAATTTTCCTATAAGTAAATTTTCTGGAAAAATTTTCAGTACTGATTTAGTTCTTCGTATAATTAATAAATAACTTCATAAGTCTTTAATATCCTTAGAAAATCCTTAGTGTCATAGAAAAAATTTGAAAATAATTGCATTTAATAAATAAGAATTTAAATCAATTAATTTTGGTTTAAAATAATATTAAATATTATTTAGATTTCGGATAATGAATATATTGAACTTTATTTTTATACTTCGGCACAAGTATTACTTTTAATATGTGTAAAACCATAACGACTCTATTTCCCTCTTAAATCGCCTATTTTGTTAATATCTTGTTATGTTGAAATTAGGCAAAAATATGAATAACGATTTTAGAAATCAATTTAGAGACGAAGTTTGTCAAAAAAATCATTATATCTTTTACAAAATGTGTAAAATTAACAAAAGGCTGTTTAATTTTTGTGAGATATAAGCTTTTAGATGTAAACCTTTCCTGATATAATTTTAATTATTTTAGCAAATTATTTGTTTTGGATGCTAAACCTTAATTTTTTAGTAAAAAACAAAATCTTAATATATCATCTTCTTTTACATACAGGTTGACCGTTTAATGGTATCAGAATTCTAGATGTTTATTAATTAAAAATTAATCTTAATTGTATGGTTGCTTAAAGCACAACAACATTCGTTTATTTATATAAAATAAAAAAAATCTTAATTTAAATATTAAAATTTGAATTTCTAAATACAAGGTCCGGCCCGGTTCAATCAAAAAATAAATTTAGGGTTTATTAAATTAAAATCCGATCCGTCCAAGTAGTCTTTTCGGACACCTTTCGGATCCCAATTTAAATTAATTTACTCTATACTCATAAAAAATCTCATTTTCGTTAATTCACTTTTTCTCAAAATAACATTTTTATTTAATTTTGACAGTAGTTAATATTTATAATCCTTAAAAAAACTTTTTAAACTTTAAACTCATAAATATTTAAAATACAGATTTTGCATTTGTATTTTGTCGCTTAAAATTTCTAAAATTAAATCAAAAGTTTGTTTTTATTTTAAAAAACATCAGTATTTTGTTCAACTTTTTAATATAATTTTGATAGGATAGGGGTCTTAAAGCATATAAATTTGGGGGTCTTTAAAGAGCAGGATAAACGTGGTACAAGAAAATTTCCTGAAAGACGAATTTCTGGCAACACAAATTAATTTTTTTAATTCTTTTGTTTGATTTTTAAAAAAAATTTCACTTAAAAATTAAAATACGATTTGTACGGGTTACGTAAAACAGCTACATTCTCAAATTTCCTAGTGCGTCATCCAACATAAGTAAAAAGTTGACCTTTAAAAAAAATAAGATATCAAAAACTATAGACAGATAGTTTTTTTCTATGTCAATCTTGAGGTGAAAAAAAATGAGAATTGAATAAAACGCCAAATTGCTAACTAAAGATAAACCGACAGATTTGAAATCAGCTTTGCAGTACGCTTAGCAACCTTTGCCTAACTATAAGTTAAACTTACGCCTAGCCATACACATATGGTCTTTTTTTCCTTTTGTGGTTTTCCGAAACAAATTCGCCTTTTTTGGAATGTGTTTTTTTTAGCCTAATTTTAGCCAAAATCTTTTTTTGATGAAAAACTCACTTATATTCTTTATTTTCTGTCTCCTATTCTATACTCGTAAATGTCCTGTCAAAGCCATTCTTCTGACCACTCCAATTCCTAAGAAAGTTATTACGCTCTGGGGTAAGTACTCTACATTTACCAAATATAGGAGTTTTTTATAATTTATACTCATCTATAATAACTTGTCTTATCAAGGCTGTAATTATTTTTTGTGAGGCTCGATATTCGATAGCCACTTCCCAAACCAAGCTTGCCAATTCTGGGAGACTGTGCCCTTAACCCTTGTTAAACGCTAAAAAATGCAATAAAAATCAGGCCTATATGACAACATACCCAATTTTTTCCCCAAAATATTTCTCACGGCTACTTTATTCTTAAATCCTGCCCCCTTAAAAAAAAATCTTGGGTACGACTCTGCCTACGGCCCTGTGTAAAAAAGCATATATGTGGGACTACTATGTCAAATAATTTTGTGTTTTATTGTCCTCCGCCAGTCTTGTGCAAGCGAAAGTGCTCGATGTACTGCCCTGACCAGAATTACCAATTAGACGAATACAAATGCCCTTTATGCAAATGCCGATCAACTGATTGATTAATCAGGCGCTGGGATGCAGAAAGATTTGATACAATTATGATGTGTAAATATATATCACTCGTTAAAAAATAATAACGTGTTATTTAATTTTTTTTATAAAGGCATATCTAACTAGCATTTGTTATAAATTTAATTTTTTTTAACTTTTTTTAACAAAAAGTTACCAATCTCAAAACACAAAAAATTATTCTGACATAATTATTTGAAAATCAAAAATTATAAATTTGAGCCATTTAAAAATTTACAAAAATTAAACTTGACATAAGACGCGTCCTAAAAGAATCTAACCGTCTATAAATTCTAAATTGGACTGTAACAAATTACACTGGACAACAAAAAAAAACAACAGAAACAATTTTTCGAGGGTTTTGTAGAGAATTTTTTAGCGATAACGATCCCGGGTTTAGTTTTTTTTCCAATGCCTCCAATTTTTTTTAAACCGCGTCCAAAGTTCGGAAAAAAATTCACAAAATTTCTTAAACTACTAATTTTTTAAAAAATCTATTGGCATATTCAGATTCCTTATAAAAAATATATCTAAAAAAGGTTATTACCTAAAATTATTAGCAATTTGCTTTCAAGTTATTTAGGATCAAAAAATGGATTTTATGACGAAAACCACTAATTTTATAAAAATAAAAAAATAAAAAAAAATTAAATATTGTAAAAAAATTAAAACGCCTTACGTTAATAATGAATGTTTCCGTTATCTAAATATATTTTTAAACTTTTGTTACTACCCATAGGTTTTATGATATAGAAGCCCAAAATACCCCAAAAATTGAAAAATCTCGACTTTGACACCGAATAACTAAAAATCTGAGGCATTGGCTAAAATTCTAATTTCATATTCGTGATCAGCGCTAAAAACTTGACCAAAAACCATAGTTGCCATAAATGATGCTTAGGGTCGTCCAAATTTTGTTGTCCAGTTAACGTCTGGTTGAAGAAATGTCTGGCCACGTTAAAAATAACATATATTTCTAATTGTTGAGATGGCATTTTTCAAAATTTGGAAAGTTTACATTATAAATTCTTTAAAAGGTTTGTCTGAAAATTTATTTGACAGACTTGGCTTAATATTCTTTATTAGGCAACGCGAATTTTAAACTGTTTTAATTCTATATCCACATGTTCTAGCGATAAAAACGTACCGGTATAACTTTCAACGACGTGTAGGATTCTAGATCTTTATTCAATTTTGAAACATTAACCGTTAATTAAAACAAATTTGATTTAAAACTGAGAAAGAAATTAAAAAAATGTATATAGAAGTCTTTCTACTAAATTATTTTATAAAAAAATTAAAAATCAAAAAGACACTGCCTGAATGTAAAAATTCTAGGTATTATGTTAATCTTTCCACGACAATTACATAAGATATTAGATTGCTAAGAGCAGAAAAATCTTTTTACATTGAGAGCTTATATTAACTTATCATTCATTCATGTTATATTCGAAATATATACAAGTCTACCCTTAACAAAGCTGTTGCCATAATATAAGCCTTACAAAGATACGCCTTGCAAAAATTTAAAAATAATTTTGATGTCTCAAAAATTTAAACTAATCGAATGTGTGTTTACAAAATATTTTTAGTCACTGGCCACAGCCATAGAGCGATTTTAGAACAGTGTATATTATTTTCGCATACACGGAATAATTATATTTATTTAAATTTTTTCATGAGAATTGAAAATCGAAAAATACACTTAAATTCTAAAATGTATAAGTATGATTAACAAATAGTAAGTGTGATATTTACGCTAAATTGAAAAAATCTGTTTAAAACTTGAATCAAAACTTATTGGCCAATAAATGTGGATACCAAAAATAAATAATACATGTGCAAAAATTTTCCTAACAATGCCTGCATACTACCACGGTCCATTTTTAGGAAGTGTCAAAGCCGTGGTGTTTCTTAAAGATTTAATTTTTAAATTTTTTGAACAAATCAACAACGCCCTTTAATGTTTCTCATAACAGAATAAAAAGAATTGAAAGAGCTTTCTGCCTTAAAGAGGCAAAAAGAGTGAGATAGGAGATTAACTAAATGTATGCTCGGTATCTGATCAAGGTCATTAACCTTACAAAAGTCACCCAGAATTTTAATAAATATTTGCCAGAACTATTAATGATATAATTTTGACTTTTGCTATGGATGACCTATACGATGAGAATATAACTTTGTGCCTTAATAATCCGTTTAACTTTCCCCTCACTCTTGTCCAGATAAATCTTATCTTGCTTTTACATTCTTTTTTAGGCTGAACAAATTTTTTAATCAAGATTTTACCAAACTGTGTTACAACTTTAACTAGAACTCTTTTTGACAAATTAACGGGTTATTTTAATGGAGCAAAACTTTAGCAAAAGATAAATTAGGTACATCCTAAAAAAAATTTTGCGTTTAACTAACTTAAAGAATAATATAAAAAAAATTTTAATTATTTAAAAGTATAGCTTCTGTCCT
The DNA here is from genome assembly GCA_030555515.1 of Acutogordius australiensis. NCBI lineage: Eukaryota > Metazoa > Nematomorpha > Gordioida > Gordea > Gordiidae > Acutogordius > Acutogordius australiensis. The sequence goes on along the minus strand of JAUIRJ010000252.1, from coordinate 12,894 downwards.
TTTATAAAGTGATAACTGCTGTTTAAGCGAAACAAGTGGATGATAGTACATAAATTACTATTATATTCAGGTGTTAAGTTATATTAAACTTTATCAATATTAAATTAATACAAGAAAATGGCATAGATTTTAATACAATAGTTTAGCAGCTTGGAAATTTTTCATTAGGGCACGTGCAAAGTGAGTTTTTATTTTTGTGAAATTTTCAAAATTTTGAAAAATTTTATTTTGAAATAAAACGCAAATTTTTAAAAAGTTTTCAAATTTAGTTTATGCACATAAAATGCTTTCTCTGAAACAAAAAATTTTTAAAAAAATTTTGAAAAAAATAAAATTTTAAAATTTTCAGAAAAATCAAAATTTTACGAAAATAAAAACTCACTTTGCACGTGCCCTTATTGACAAATTCATAACCATTACCTCGTTGTAATATTTATTTTAATGTTCCATCTTAATGTGCATTCCAAAAATAAGGTTCTTATAATATATTTTTTCCTAAATAATCGCTCCTGGTTTGTCTATTTTTTTACCCGTGATGCAGTTGCATTGAATATATTTTATTAATTTTATCAAAGACATATCTAACGCATATAACACAGGTCGACAAATACCAATGTCAGAAAAAAGAAGTTTTACACTATATGAATGGACCCATATGATGGCCACATCTCATATATATTTTCCGTTTTTCGTTGTTTCTTTTGCCTTCGGAGTTGCTGCGTCCATATCGAAAGATAGCATTTTCGAGAGCCCCCTAAGGAGAAAAAATCCAAATTTGCATATTAAAATCACTTGTATAATATATTTTTTATCTCAAATAATGAGAAATAAAATATTTAATTATATCAAGCTCTTACATCAACAGATATTAGCTAACTTTTGGCATCCCAACATAAGACACGATATTTTACCGGTTTTTAATGTGAATATTATTTAAAGTTTGATAAATATACAAAAAAAAATTTATTTACTTTTGTTTTTAAATCTTATTTGTATTTTTAACATTTTTCAAAAATTTTTAATTATGGCTTTTCAAAATTTGATCTAAAGTAACGAAAAAGAAAATCCCTAATATGTTGTTGTTGTTGTTAGCCCCGGTTCTTTGGACGTGAGAAGTTGAATGTAATGAGCTTGAGTGCTGCAAGGGCTGGATTGAGCCAAAGATTTATGGGGGAGATAGGTGGCCCACGGTTTGGGCATATGAGCCAGTGTTCAATATTATCAGCTGAAGATTTGCAGTCATTGCAAATATTATTCGGAGAAGGGTCGATGCGAGCTCTGAAGTTTGCCAGTAATTGGCAATGTCCAGAGCGAAGTTGAGCTAGTTGGCAGCGGATTTTACGGGATAAAAAGGTTTCAGAAGAGGAAACGGGAGGGGGTCGGCCGTTTAAAACTATGTTAGTTGGGTAGGTGGCAATGGCAGTGTTAACTGCAGAGGTGTGAATTGTTTTTATTAGCGTTTTAATAGGTATGTTTTGATGGAAGAAAGGTTTTATTTGATTAATTCAATGAGAGTGGAGTGTTCCTTTCATTTTCCTGGCTGGCGTAGGGTGGTGAGTGAGGTTGTGACAGGGATGGTCAGGAGATAAGCAAGACGCAAGATATTGGTCTGCTAGCATCTGAGAATGGGCTTGTACTGGTAGTATCATTGTTTCTTGGTGTAAATGAAAATCCCTAAGATAGCAGGGATCTCTGTAGTTAGCTCAAAACTCTCAAAAATTTGTTGAACTATGTAGGATAGAGTTCAAACCGAATATTTAAATTTCGGCTTGCCCCACATATTTTTTATTTTAGGCTCGGCTCGAAATTGGGTTTTAATCAGGCCCGGCCCATCCTGATTACAGTTTACAAATGCGGCCCGAAAATTTAATATTTAAAGCGATTGCTTTAAAATTGATAATAAAATAGTTTAGAAGTAAATTCCTTCGTCGTGTAATAATAAATTTATCATTTTTAGTTCTTGTGAACAATAGTTAAAAAATATAAAATAAAATGAGATTTTTAAAATCGGCTCCGCCTAGATTCTTCTTATTTAAGGCCCACGCCCGCCCAGCCTGTTCTTACTTTCGGCCGGGCCCGGTGACTACTCGCCTGACTTGAATCTTTAATAATCATTTTAACATGACTAATTTAAATAAAACATATAATTTTGAACCATGCCAACTATATTTTGTAAATGTATAAAAAATATTTGAATTAGTTAACAACTTGGAACTCGCCCTATTAAGAACGTGAAATTTTACACAAAATACAAATCTAAATTAACACGCTATAAAAAATGTCCCTCTGCTGCCGTTGCAAAGTGTGATTTTATGTTATTTACTAGGAATCAAAGTTTATCCATGTTTTAAATTCCAAATGATAAGGTCATGACCCCTTATAACACAGGTCAACAAATTTTTGAGAATTATGAGCTAACTACGGAGATCAAACCTGCTATATTAGGGATTTTCAAATCCGTTTACCGTTTTTTCTAATCAAACTTAATTAGTCAGCTATAAACATTGAATTTTAGAAAAAAAAACAAAATAGCAAAAACAAAATTAAATTGGAATTTTTTATTTGCATATTTACATAACCTAAACTAAATTCAAACTTCAAGTAAAACTTTTATTAAAAACCGATAATTTATTGTGTCGTATTTAAGTTTGGACACGAAATATTTCGTATTATATAAATGCTGATGTAGGAGCTTGATTTACTAAAAAATTTTATTTCTCATTTGAGATGATAAATATAAGTTAAAAAAGAATTATTATATGAAAAAAAAATTCCTAAATTTTTTCTTTTAAGGATATTCTCGATCTGCCAATTTTGTCAAAAAGGCAATTTTTTCAATATGGATGGATGTAAGGAGCCGAAGCAGGAAGAAACTAAGAAAAACTAAATATATACATGAGATAAGGCCATCACGGGGATATACTCTTTTATCTTTTCATAAAAATCACGGTTGTGCCGTTGATATTTGTTGACTTGTGTAATACAATATCATTAATCGTGGTATGAGAGATAAAGCGTAATTTAACTTGCAATAGTATTAAGTGAGATATGGGTACCTCAGCACTTTATAGATAAGGATATCTTTAAAACAAGCAAACCAAAAATCTAATAAGTTATGACTATTTATCAATAATTAAAGATCAAAATATGTATAGGCTTGTAAATTTATTGGGTATTTATATTACGTTGAAGTGATTACGAAGTTCTCTCGGATTACAGTTCAAACCGTACCGCAATTCTCTGGCTCGGCCTGTCCAATATATTTTTAAATTTGCAGCCCTTCCCAAATTTTGGTTACATTATAGGCCCGGTCGAATTTACAATTTGTTTTGAATTTGTAGAATGCAGCTCTACATTTTTTTTGAAATTATCCAAAATCCAAAATATGTGCCCTTTTGCGTGATAATAAATTTTTCATTTTTAGTTTTTGTTAAGAATATAAGGCAATGTTATAAAAAATTGGCCCGGCTAGTATTATTTAATGCTTCTGGGTCCTAACTCCTAACTTTGATTTCTAACTCAGATTAAAACGGGCCGTTTGGCCCGGCCCGCCCGAATTTTTTTTTACGTGTGGCCCGGCTCGGCTTGAAATAAATATTTTTTGCCCGGCTTGGCCCGTTTTTATAAGAGGTCCGGCCCAGCCCGAATTTATAAATATCGGCCCGTAATATTTTTGTGAATATTACTAAGAATTAAACGTCAATAGTATTGGAATTACTAATATCGAGAGCATCAATTGATTTAAAGTAATCATTTAAAAATATTATATAATCTAGTTTTTCCTGGCCTAAACGGTCTCTTCTTTTGATGAATATTTGACCGGCTGTCGAAAAGGTACAATCTGCAGTGCAGGAGCTCGCAGGATGGGCAAAGATATTGTTTGCATAAATATTTAACTCAGGTAGAAGTTTTTTTTATTGGTTTCCCACCACTGCAAAAGAGTTTGATTATCTAAGTCTTGTGGTGGGAGGTTTATAAAAGTTGTAATTTCGTCCTCGGTTCTAATATTGTCATTTTCCCACCTACCTCCTTGAGAAGTTGAAGAGTTTATATTTGTCAAATTTAGCTGAGACCGGATTTAGCAAATTACTCTGTCTCGTTCATATTCACTAATAATTTTCATTTTTCTGTTCAGACGTCCATCTCTTTATAGCAATAATTATAGCGCAAAAAATAGGTATATTTAAGCATCAATTTGGCCCGGTCCGGCCCGAATCTAAAATTGGCCAGGCCCGCCCGTTTAATAATTTATATTTAGGCCCGGGGCCCGACATTTTGGAACGGGCGGCACCGAGCCGGAAGGGCTTTTTGGTACTGAGAACACTAGTAGAAACTTTTGAAAATATAATTTACAAAAAAAATTTAATTTTATTAACGCTAAAACTAGACAAAATACTGATTCTAATTTCTTGTATATTTGTTATTTTAGGTAAATTTAATGTTAATATTTGATAAGGATTTATTAATATCCTATTTCAAAACTCATGCATAAAAAGCGTTAGCATCAGTGCTGGGAAAAGAATAAGCAAAAAAAATTTGGCTCATTTTTCCCCCCAAAACTTAAAGAAAAGGGAGCTACAAATAAAGGGGGAAAATAAAAATTCCAAAAAAGCCCTTATAAAGAAAAGGGGCAAAATAAACCCCAAAGTAGCCCTTAAAAAGAGCCCCAAGCCCATTTTTGTTTTCTTTATAACAATTTCAAAAAATTTGATTTTTTCTTTATAATAATTATGGGTGGATTATTTTTTCTTAACACGAGTTTGTGGGCATTTGGGAAAAAAAACTCATAAACTTGTTAAAAAAAAGCCCATTTATTTTTTCTCCCAGCCCTGGTTAGCATTCGTTAAATTTTTATATTTCTGTATATTTGTTTTCAAAACTAATGTTCGGCAATATTTATAAGCATAATATGTATATTTCTTTTTTTTGTTAATATTTAGAATTTATTTAATTTTAAGATAACATTAAAAATTACTTTTCAATTTTTTCTCTTGATTTTGCAGAATAAACTAAAAAAAAGGCGAGCATCTATTTAGATTCAAATTAAGTATATCAAGCTCTTACATCAACATTTAGATAATTCAAAATATTTCGCGTCAAAACTTATTAGATTGGATATATTATTTTTTAAATAAAAATATTATCGAATTTGAATTTAACAATTTAGCTGTAGAAAATATGCAAAAGAAGGTCGACTTAAATTTGTACAAAACAAAAATCCATGAAATAATAAAAATCTATAAAAATTTTCAACATTGTGATATAGTTTGGGGTTAGGTTAGGTCAAAATTAGAATAGGGTTAGTTTAGCGCTTGGTTGAAGTAAAATTACGATTAGGATAAGTTTAGGGTGAGGTTTGCTTAGGGTTTAGGTTAGCATACTGTTAGGGTGAGGATAGCTTAGTTTAAGAGTGTGGTTAGCTTAGAATTAAAGTGTATCACCAATAAAAATTTTAACTTATTTTTATTTTTGAATCTTTTTTGTTTTTTTCGACATTTTTTTTTAAATTTTTATTATTTATAGCTGACTAACTAAGTTAGGCCCACGAATTTAAAAATCCCTAAGATGGCAGGATTAAACTTTGTAGGTAGCTTAACTCTTAATTGTTTATATGTGTATTAGATAATTAAAAAAAAAGTATTCTCTTCAAATAATAAACGCAGGAAGGCCTGCGGTGCATGCTCCATCGCATCTAGCTTATGGTAAATTATTTATCTGTAATTAATTAAAAAAAACTTAGCCATTTATCTATTATTTAATATTAGCATATTAATTTAAATATTTTGCTACAATCTATGTACATGCTAATAAATTAATAGACGTAGATTAATTATTGTTATCTTGCATTATACTCATTGTATGTATTTGTAAAAAATAATATTTAAATAGATTTATATAAATTTATTTAGTAGTTTAAAAAATGTCTATGTTTTGGGACAAAGTAAATAAGCTTAGTCTAATAGTAAATACATTAGTTGGAATATAGTAAATAAAAAAAGAACTCAACATTGTTCTGCGTTGTATAATATTTATTACAAGACACAAATTATATAATTTTTAAGGTATTAATTGCAGTTTAAATGATATATAATACTAAAAATACTAATTTTATAAATAATTAAAGAATAAGACACAGAAGATATTGAGCATTCACATATACAGGTGGTGAAATTGACATTTTGATTCAAATGTCTTTTCATTATTGTAATACCCCCTTGTGGGTATAATTTAAAATGCTTATATTTTAGGATTATAATATAACCTTGTATGCCAAATACCCTGATCTTACAAATTGTTTCCAAGATACCATTATTGCCTTGTTACCTTGTTTTTATTTGATTCCAACCTTCTTTTTTTATTTTGTACATCTATATAACTATGGAAAGACTCATAGGCACTATCATATAACACATTTGGCTCAATTTAAGATAGTAAGTATTTTTTATTATTTGATTTGCATCATGTAAGTACTATTGATACAGAAAGAGGAATAATAAAATTTAAGTTAAAATTAAATGAAATATAAAAAATCTTTCAATCAATGTTTTGGAAGAGTATAATGTTTTTCAAGCTTATATAATTATTGGCTGATAAGGGATTGGTGTTTATATTAGAGGTCTAATTAGACAAAAATAGCAATATTAAATAATATGACTTTGTATAACCCACAATAAGCACTGTTAACTCCATAAGGCCCCACCACTTCTCAAATTTTGAATATCTTTATTATTATGATAAACTATTGGTTAAATTTTCATAATTTTTTTCTTGAATATTTAATGAACAAAATTAGTAATTAAAATTTGGTCTAATTGAAAAATTTATTTAGTAATTTGAAGTCTTATTGGGGTATGATATGGTAAATACCATGTATTGTCTTAATGCTAATCAACTGATAACCTTAATTTCTAGATGTTCTTTGATTACACTGGACAATAAAATTTAAAAGACTTAAGCAATTTATGTCAACTATTGTTTATGATCAAGTTTTTGGTGCTGATTATGAATATGAAATCAGAATTTTAGCTAATGCTAAATTTTTAGTTTGATGCCAAAAATTAAAATTTTTTGTTTTTGGGGTATGGGCTACAATATTATAAAATATATAGGTATAAACAAAGTTTAGATATATATTTAAATTAAGAAAACATTCATTATTAACATTTATAATATTTAATTTTTTTTATTTGTATGTTTTTGTATAAATAGTGGTTTTAGTTATAAGATCCGTTTTTTTGAAAATATATTGCTTATAATTTTTAGTTATAACCTTTTTCAAATATCTTTTTAAAATGGAATCTAAATAAGGCAATAGATTGTTCAGAAAATTAATAGTCTTAAAAATTTTTTGATTTTTTTTTCTGAATAGACACAGTATAATAAAAATTAAAGGCATTGGGAGATAAATAAACTGGGGTTATTGCGAGTAAATTTTCTACAAAACCCTGTAAATTGTTTATTGTTTTGTTGTCCATTGTAGTTATATTTAAAAACTATGTAGTTATCTATCTTGCATATTAATGTTCTAAATTTATTTATTTTTTATATAATATCAAGTTTTTAAGGTAAGTTATTGCCAAAATAATTTTTTATTTTATAATTTATTTTTTATAATTCTTAAAATCTAGCCCTAAAAACACAATTTAATCGATAATTTTATAATATTTAGTAAATTAATAAGATTAATCTAATGTAATTTAGGAAAATAAAAAATTTAAGTTTTTTTTCTACTTTTTGTTTAATAAAATTTACAATATACATAATTTATATTAGTTTATAATATAATAGCACATATTCTCCTTCAAAATAATAAATAATAAAGCCATAGATTTTGAGGTTCAAACATTTAGTCCATAGGGACCCTACTTTAACATTCATGTTAAAAATTTCTTCTTTAACAGTTGGGGTTAAGCATTTTATATATGTTTTGTAAACTAATTAACTTAAATATAAAAAAGCACATTAAAATGTGCTGTTAATACTTTTTTTTTGTTTTGCTATATAAATAGTTTTTTAATATTCAGTTTTTAGAAAAATATTTTGAATTAGGCATAATATAAAAGTTAAATTTTTTTTTATTATTTCTCCTATAAGTTTTATTATATTTAAATTATTTATCTAGCTATAAAGATTATAGTTAGAATAAATAAAGCTTAGTAAAATATTTTAATAATTAGTTTATATGTTTGATATAATTTATAACTTTAAAATAATATTTATTATAATGTTTTTTGTTTTTAATATGGCATTTTTTCCAGAAACTATACATACTATTATGATTTTATAATCCAAGCTTTTTACCATCTGATGATTATTTACATAAGAGAAATTAGACCTAAAAAATTTAAAATACCATAATATTATCCTTAAGCATTTGTGACAATTTTAACATTTTTTTTACAAATTAATCAGTTTGCAAAATAGGAACTATAATTCAATCACTTGGTTTAATGTGTTTACTTAATAATGCCAATTACTAATTAGTTAATTGATATCTTTCCTTTAATACACCTCATTTATCAATTATGCCATTTACCTAGCATGAATCATCTATTAAATTTATAGGTAAACAAATTGCAAAATTTATTTGTCTCCTACATAAATATAGTTTTATAATAGAATTTTAAGGTTTAATGCTATTTTAACTAAAGCCAGTAATGCTGCTTTTTTTATTGTTACAACCTACTAAGTATTATCTGCCATAAAATATACAACATATATTTTCAAACAAGCTTGTTTGAGTTTGGTGGATTGGTGTTCTTTGTTCCAAAAGTGCAGTAAATATTAATCTAAAAAGGTTTTTTCTCTTTTGTTTTTTTAGTTTGTATCAAACTTTTATAGAATGTTTTCTTTGACTGTGTGATATTTGAGAGTCAATGACTTACAATAAATTTTGATTTCAGATAATATATAAAGGATCAGGCCATTTTTATTCTGAAATTTTTGTTTAGGTCATGTAAAAAATAAACTAGTAAAGTTATTTTTTACCGTGTAAAATATAACAAATTAGCACCCCCTATCCTCCTCCTCCTATTCCTCCTCCGCCTCCTCCTCCTCCTCCTCTCCTCCCTCCCTCCCCCCCTCCCTCCTCCTCCTCCTCCTCCTCCCTCCTCCTCCTCCCCTCCTCCCTCCTCCTCCCTCCTCCTCCCTCCTCCTCCTCCTCCTCCCTCCTCCTCCTCCTCCTCCTCCTCCTCCTCCTCCTCCTCCTCCTCCTCCTCCTCCTCCTCCTCCTCCTCCTCCTCCTCCTCCTCCCTCTCTTTTTTAACGAGGCTTATTAAGCAGCCCTAAATAATTATCTTAAATATTAAAAAATGCAGGTGCCGTGCACTAAAAAAACTGAAAAATTTTCTGCATAAGAGTTAGGGCTTGCTAAAACTCCAGTTGGAGTTTATGGAAGGAGTGGGGCGGGAACCCCTATGCTCCGGAGTTTTCCCGTTTTGAACTCCTGGAGCTCAGCCCGGGCGGGTTTTTTGGAGTTTTTTTCAAAAGTAAGTTTTTTGTTTAAATAGAATTTAGCCACCAGATGTTTTTACTACGATTAAACGATAGTTTTTTAGGTAAAGAAAATAATTGTGGGAGAAAATTAGTATTTTGTATTTTGTTAAATATCAAATATAACTTTGTCAATATTAAGCCCTGGAAAATTTTGGTTTGCACTAATTATTAATAAATATTTCAATGTCAAGTCTGCTGAAATTGTGTCAATAAACTCTCCTAAATGCAAATAATTTAATATTCAATTTAAATTATTTTATTTTTTTGGTCGGGGCGGTCGTGTGTTAGTAATCTTTATATAAAGTTTCTCAATTAGGCTTTATTAATAAATATTGATTTCGTCATTATTAAGCCTGCTGGATGTCACCTATCTGTCGCAAATGTCTATAATTTGACTTATATAAACTTTTTCAAGTTTTTTTTTGTTTTTAACCTTATTTATTTATAAATTGGCAAATTTTGTTAATACGAAGCCTGCTGAGTCAATGTCAACTGAATGTCGCAAATTTTTATAATTTAACATTGAATAAATATTTTCGATTTTTTATGTTCGGGCTGCCATATATGAGTAATTTTTGTGAAAATTTTTTAGTTTTAGGCAACTAGTGACATTTCCGAATTGTCGCAAATGCCATTATTTCAATTTTGAAAAAAAAAAAATTACGAGTTTTTTTTATGTTTTTAACCTTATTTATTAATAATTTTTGGCAAATTTTGTTTTGAAGCCTGCTGAGTCAATGTCACCTGAATGTCGCAAATTTCAATAGTTTAATATTGAATATATATTTTCGATTTTTTTTGTTCGGACTGCCATATATGAGTAATTTTTGTGAAAATTTTTTAGTTTTAGGCAACTAGTGACATTTCCGAATTGTCGCAAATGCCATTATTTCAATTTTGAAAAAAAAAATTACGAGTTTTTTTTATGTTTTTAACCTTATTTATTAATAATTTTTGGCAAATTTTGTTTTGAAGCCTGCTGAGTCAATGTCACCTGAATGTCGCAAATTTCAATAGTTTAATATTGAATATATATTTTCGATTTTTTTTGTTCGGACTGCCATATATGAGTAATTTTTGTGAAAATTTTTTAGTTTTAGGCAACTAGTGACATTTCCGAATTGTCGCAAATGCCATTATTTCAATTTTGAAAAAACTTTTTCGAGTTTTTTTGTTTTTAGCCTTATTAATAAATAAATTTTGGCAAATTTTGTTAATATAAAGCCTGCTGAGTCAATGTCACCTGAATGTCGCAAATTTTTATAATTTAACATTGAATAAATATTTTCGATTTTTTTTGTTCGGGCTGCCATATTTGAGTAATTTTTGTAAAAATTTTTTAGTTTTAGGCAACTAGTGACATTTCCGAATTGTCGCAAATGCCATTGTTTAGCATAAAATTTTGGGTCAGATTTATAGGTTATAATCTGTATATGGAATTTTGATAACGCACTAAGCTGAAATTTAGGGCCCAGCCTGAATATAAAAACTAAAAGTGATAAAGTTATTATTACACGAATAAGGGTATTACATATACATTCTGTATTATATTGATTAATAAAATCCAAATTTTTTTTAGCTTGTAATAAAAATTTTCGGGTGGGCTGGCCGGACCATTTAAAAAATTCCGGCTGGACCGGATAGCAGATTAAGAGGGGGGCGAGCAAATATATTATTAAGTAATCAATCGAGCTAGAAAATCGAAAAAATACCTTTAATATTGAATAATTCGCATTTGCGACAATTTTGCGACATTATCACAAGATTAATAATTTATAATTTTACCAAAAAAACTAATTATATTTTACCACAAGAAAAAAAATGATATAAAATTAGTTTTATTATACATAAATGCATCTGCGACAATTTTGTGACATTATCACAAGAATTAAAAATGGAATATTTTTACTAAAAAAACTACCAATATTTACCGCACGAAAAAAATCGAAAATACGCTTCATAATGCATAAATCGAATTTGCGACAATTTGGTGACATTATCACAAGTTGAAAAAATAAATTAATTTTACCAAATAACTACTTATATTTTACAGCAAGAAAAAAAAATCGAAAAAAAATTAGTTTTATAATGCAATGCATTTCCGACAAATTTAGTGACACCGTTAGCAGACACAAATTTGATAAAAATTACCATAATTTAATAAATACAAGTTGTACAAATCGTCTAATAAAGAAATTACCACCAAATACATAAATTATTGAATAAAATTTTATGTAGACATTAAGTTAGATATTTAGTTAGTTTATATCAAGTATCAAAAAAAACTAAAAAAAACAAAATTAATAACATTATAAATGTGAGATATTCGCATAATCAGCTGCTTTTGCATTTATTTACAACTTTATTTTTATAAAAAATGAGTTTGGAACAAAAAAAATACACACTTCCAACATTTCCAATGGGCTAATGTTAATTTTTAAACTCCCGGGAAAAAACCCCGGAGTTTAAACACGGAAAACTCCGGGCGGTTTTTGGGAGTGTATTTTAAACGGAGTTCCCCTTGAACTCCCGGTGAATCGGAGTCCTTCCCAAACTCCGGAGTTTTGACATGCCCTAATAAGAGTGCATTTTATAGTTTATATTGTTCATTTAGTAAACCATCTTAACGTATTGACGTGGTTTAATGGGTTTTAGCAGAGGGGCCGGCTATGATAACATATTCAATGTTTAATTCAAATTTGTCAAGACTGCAGGAAAATGGGTCGGGAATACAACTTTATTTAATAAAATTTAAAAATTCTAGCTAGATGTATTCGTTTTAGGTCACTACGGGGTCTTTATTAATAATATTTTTTAACTAATTTGGAATTTTTTTGATATTATTTAATGATTCCAATAAATATTATATTGAGCTATTGTTTATATAGCTCGGCTTATTTTAAAAAATGCATAATTTTTTAGTTCCTCTATTTGAACATTATTAACCAAAAAACTTGGGTTTTACGTGGCGCAGTTGATAAATGCCTAAAAATTAACATAATACACGTTATAATTTTTTTCAAGGAAATAAAATACAAGAGCTAGCATCCTATGATGGTTAAAAATATTAAGGTTAAATACAAAAACAAAAATAGTTGTTAAAAACAAAACATAAATAGTAGTCAAACAAAAACAAAAATTATTGTCAAAAATACAAAAATTTGATCATAAAAAAAAGCGCCTTTTTGAAAAACCTATGCAATGTTAACCAATAAAAACGCCATATTTTATTTTTATGCCGAGCGACAGCGCCAAATATCTTAAAATGCAGTTTTTTTTATTTTGATCATGTTGTTGAAGAGTGAGAAGACGCAGGGGGAGAAGATATAATACCATTTGTAGTCTCTGTAAAACAGAGCTATTGACTCCACGACGAAAACGCGGTATTTTTAGAGTCTT
>JAUIRJ010000251.1:0-28509 GCA_030555515.1 Acutogordius australiensis | reverse complement strand
CCAAACGCAATATTCCGCCAGCGGAATATTGTCTGGACTTGACTTCAGCGTCAAAGCTTATATTCCGCCGGCGGAATATAGAATTGGCGTATAGTCAACGACCAAAACGCATTTTCGCCGGCGGAATATTGTATGGACTTGAACGTCCAAAGCTTATATTCCGCCGGAAATTTTTGCAAAATATCAGGGACAAACAGTGAACTTTATGTGATTAATTTTGAAATATTGATTATTAGACGTTTTTGATTTTTTATGCTTAGAATATGAAATGTTTAATGAATAGAGGTCATGTTGAATTTAAAATTACGGTTAAGGGCTAGAATAGTGCTAAAAACTTTAAGATTTAAAGATTCATATTTGGACCGGTGTATTTAGAAGCGCTTTAACTGCACATTTGAAAGCGCTTAGATTTTTTAGATACCCTCAAAAGTGCGCTAATGTTATAAAAACCGCGCAATAATTAAGCGAAAGACTCTATAAAACGCCGAGGTATTTCTGTAATTTACCTGTGACTTTAAATGCACCAAGAATCTTAACTCGCAATAAAGATTCAAATGTAAGCAGGAAAAAACATACTAAGGTGCCTTAAAACGCATAGGTGATATTGAGAGCACGCAAAAGACTCCTAAAATAGTGCAAAAAATGAATTAGGACTGCGCACAGGTATCGAACTTTTAGGAGCACCAAATTAATAGAAAATTTACAACTTGATTTATACAAGCCTTAATTAATAACCCTTTGTTAATATTAGGGCATTCCCTGCCTAGCTGGCCCTTAAAAATGTGATATAGGAATTAATGGAAGGTTTATATTTTTAGGCCGCAAATCTGCTTATATTGTGATGATTTAGTGCTTTTACCGAAATGGTAGCCTTAACTAATAAAAAAAAAGTTATTATGTGAATACTAAGTTAATTTACTAGAATCAAAAAAATGAGCTTTTATCATTTTATAAAATTTTATTTACCCCAAAGGATCAAATTTCCACACAAATGTATAATTTTAAATAGAGAAATTCAATAATAATCATAACCCTGCTCCGCTTAAAAGCCCTCTTCACTTCACGATTTATTTTTTCTTAAAAGATTTGCCTACAATCACATTAGAAATTAAAGTCGAGAACCGAGTCCTGCCCCCGGCCCGCCAGGAAATAAGGGCCAGGACGGTTTAAAATTTATAACGTGCCAAAAAGCACTGGGCTTAAATTTAAAAATAGAAATTACGGGCCGAGATGGGCTAAAGTTTTGAATTTTATATGCTCTATTTGTTTATTAACAAGAACTAAAAACGATAAATTTATTTTTCACGCGATAAATAGTTTAACTTTTACTCTCTATTTTTACTGTATTTTTTAAAACAACACTTTTTTAGCTTGTATTTAAAAATTTTCGGGCCTTATTTTTGGATTGGAGCAGGCCTTAAATTTGAAAAAACAAATTTTGGTTCTAAATGCGCGCCTTTATAAATACTCAGCGTCAAATCAATATCGTTAGGCTTTAATTTTAATGTAATTTATATTTTGCACGTTAGAGGTCGCTCAAGTTTAAGATACCTCAATTCTTTACAAAACAATTGGGGCGATCTAAAATTCAGGATTCGTGCTTTTGAGCCTTCATTGGTTCCCTTTAATAACCAAAAGTTTTTAGTTATGTGAGTACGCGACTTTCAAATATTGGCTGGGAATCCAAAAAAGATTGTCAAAATATACATATTAGATAAACTTTGAACTTGAAATTATATTGAGCCTACAATAATCCAACCGTATTTCTTAATTTTTAAAATGTTTTAATTCTTAATTGGTACAAAATAGGAATATTGAAATTAAAAAAATTTTAAGGAAGGTCTAAAGCCGGTTCGTTAACTGGACTAAAATTGGAGATATTTAAATTATAAACCTTCCATTAATTCCAATATCGCATTTTTAAGGGCCAGCTAGGCAGGGAATGCCCTAATATTAACAAAGGGTTAAAAAAGGCTTATATAAATCTTAAAAGTTGTAAATTTTTTATTATTGGTGCTTTTAAAAGTTTGACACATGTGCGCAGACCTAATTCATTTTTTCCACTATTTTAGGAGTCTTTTGCGTGCTCTCAATATCACCTACGCGTTTTAAGGCACCTTAGTATGTTTTTTCCTTCTTAGAGTTGATTATTGCGAGTTAGGATTCTTGGTGCTAAAGTCACAGGTACATTACAAAAATACCTCGGCGTTTTTAGAGTCTTTTGCTTAATTTTAAAAACAAAAAAATTGAGCGGTTTTTATCGCACTTCTGAGGGTATCTAAAAAATCTAAGCGCTTTTAAATGTGCAGTTGAAGCGCTTCTAAATATACCGGTCCAAATATGAATCTTTAAATCTTTAAGTTTTTAGCACTATTTTAGCCCTTAACCCTAATTTTAAATGCAACATGACCTTTATTCATTAAACATTTCATATTCTAAGCATAAAAAATCAAAAACGTTTATTAATCAATATTTCAAAATTAATCACATACAGTTCACTGTTTGTCCCTTAAATTTTGCAAAAAATTTCCGGCGGAATATAAGCTTTGGACGTTGAGCTCAAGTCCAGACAATATTCCGCCGGCGAAAATCCGTTTTGGTCGTTGACTATACGCCAATTTATATTCCGCCGGCGGAATATAATCTTTAGACACTGAGGTCAAGTCAGACAATATTCCGCCGGCGGAATATTGCGTTTGGATGCTGACAATACCATATATGTTTGTTTATATAAACATTATTTATAAAAGTCCTTAATGATTACTCAAATTTTAGAAAGCAAAATTAAGTAACAATCATTAGATTTCAAATTAAAACACTATGGCACGACCGAAGGTCGTACACTATGCCGCCGAAGGCGGCAAAAATTTTTTTGAAACCCCCAGGCTTTACAACTTGCTACGCCCTTGATTAGAAGAATGGTGAAGCTTAAAAATAGGTTGACTTGAGATAGCAAATTTGCTTTTTGCCATAATGGGTTTTAGAGCAAAATCATAATTAGTTTTAATGCAATGGGTGATTTTTGGGGAAGCAAAATAAACTTTTAAACAATGAGGCTATATTTAATCAATTTTACAACTCAAAAAATAACTTTAAATCAGGCCCTGAAAAAAGGCCAGCCTTTAGAGATTTTAGGGCTTTTCTATTTAAAAAGCTCGTAAAAAAGGGTCATGACATTGAAATTTGTCGACCTGCGTTAGATATTACAAGGTTACAAGAGCTCGACGAAGCCTACAAAACTGCAGTGGCATAATTTAGGTTTATGTGTAATGCATTTTCCGTTTTCCAATTGTAATCGAAACAGGGCCCTAGTCCTTGGGGAAAGTCGAAAAAATGGCAAAAATGACTCATACTGCGACCTAGAAATTAGTAAAAATTGTAAAAAGTTAAAAAAAAAATCGGAATTTACTAACTTAAATTTTGCACATGAATACCAAACAATAAGGTCCCATTAATGTTTAAATTAGCACTCATGGATGTAGTAATTTTATTTTGACTTTTTATAGCCTAATCTTTCAGTTCTAAACAGTTTTGCAGACCTGCAACAGACAAAAATTTTTGGCATTTAGGCATGGGCACTACAATCAAAAAAAATTTATAGCATCAACAGTAAGCCGTTTGGTAGCTTCCAAGTTATTAAAACTGCTTCTATTTAAAATAGCTTATATATTTAAGGACGTTTATTTCAAAATTTTAGTGCTAATTAGGGTTTGCAACTTTTTGCATAGCATTCATTTACAATAAAATTTATTATAAAATTAAAAAATGAAGTAACTTTAAACCCTTATATTACAAAATTTAAAATTAATTACCCTTCCCAAGCCATAATTAAAAACAAGGTTAAATGTAAAATTAATAACATTAAAAACCTGATCAACTTCTGTGAACAAAGATGCCTCCTCATCCATATATTTGTTTTTTACATGTCTCAATTGCCTTTTGTTTGGAATCACTCTAGCTTGATTATTAGCTTTATGTGTTTTTGTTACAGGTAATTTATTTTCAGATATATTACTAAATTTTTGTTTGATATTTGAAGAAAGTCCTAAGCGAGCTAGTAATATGGAAAAATGAAAAATATCCATTTTTTCAAAACTCCCTAGTATATTTTTAGGATCAAATTCTTCATAATTTTGTTGGTTTGACGCTTTTGAGTAATTCATTATTGGCACCAATTGTTTATTAGTGAAATTTGATTTTAACGGTTCATAAATATTTCCCTTATGAATTGCTTGTTCTAGGTTTATTGTTTTATTGGTATTTGCTAATATGGTTGTTAAGTTAACAGCTTCTGTCTCATTTTCATTTAATTCAAAGCCACCATATTTGTTAAAAATTTGATCCAAACAAAATGTTGTGAATTCTTGACCATGAGTTTCGTTTTCAGTCATTAGATATTTGTGATCATAGCCATGCCCATTTAAGACAATTAACGTTAAAGTCAAAAATTCATAAAAATAACTCATGCAAGCCATTTTTTACTAAAATATAATAAATTCCTTAATCCTATAAACTTTTTTTTTATTTAAAATTCAATTTTTACCTGTGCAGGTTGAATTTTTTACTCACATGGTTTAGCGAATGAATAGTTAACATATATGTTATGCCGTGTGTTTTTGTAACGGTATAAATTTATTAATTAATTTAAGTAATAAAAAAATCCTTCTAAATAAAACAATATATGCATTCTATTAATGGCGTAAAAATAAACTTTATTTAATTTAAAAAAAAGAAAAAAAGCTCTATTAATTAACTTTGTGATATAATTATTTTAAAAAGGCTGCGGCTTATACTTCTTTCAAAATAGTAAAAATAATAGTTCTAAAATTAAAAAAGTTTTAACGGCTAATATCAATGAATTTAGGTTTTTTGGTCTTTTTAAGATATGCCTAACTATTTTTTACTTTTTTAAATTTTTATTCACACTAGCCGCCTCAATGTTGTTAAAATGCGTGCAATTTTTTTTGTCAAAACTTTTTTTCCACCCGCAGCCAAACATATATTTATCATATAATATTCTAAAAAAATTTTAATATTAGCAGTCTGATCTTAAAAATGGCGAATTACCAACCAAGTAAAATATTAAATGTGAAATTTATTGACTAACTTTGAGTTGGCATTTCAAATATAGAATAATAGAATCCGATTAATTAATAATTAATAGTTTTTAAAATTGTTAAATTGTTCACACAATATGTGTAAAAATTATTACAACAGTTTTGATAATAAAAAAATTGTCAATTATTTTTAACGTTTTTAATTCTAAAAAACAAAATTCTTTGAAAACATATATTTATTTTGCAATAAGGCGGTTTTTATAATATATGTTTTTTTTGTATTATAACACAGGTCAACCAATTTTTGAGAGTTGTGAGCTAACTGCAGAAAACCTATCATCTTAAGGATTTTCAAATCTGTTTACCTTTTTTTTAATAGAAAGTCCTATAAACATTGAAAATATTAAAAGAAATATGTAAAAAAAACTAAAAATAAATTAAAACTTTTTTTTGCATATTCACAACAGCTAAATTGTCAAATTCAAATTTCAAATAATTATTTTAATAAATACCATTATATCGTGCTTATTTAAGCTTGGACGCAAAAAATCTGTATTATCTAAATATGTAAAAGCTTAATGTACTAAAAAATTTTATTCCTTATTATTTGAGATGATAAATATAAGTTTCAAGGATTTTATGAAAAACTTTTGAATTTTTTTTAGCGTATTTTCAATACGCAATGTAATTTTTAAAAAAAGGCCATTGTTTTCATTTGAACGGATCTAAAAGCTAAAGGCGAAAGAAACTGCAAAAACGAAAAATAATTATGAGATAAGGCCCTTATGGGAATGCATGCTTATATGTTTTTATAAACTTATTATTTCTAACATTTATATTTGTTGACTCGTGTAATAGAATTTCACAATCAAAGCGCAATTTTGGCGCCTACGCAAATATTTTTTGGGTTTAAATGATTGATCAAAAATGATTGGCCGCACGTACGGTATGGAGGGATCGTACAGATGCCGATTTTAGACTTTCCTTGTATCATATTTTAGAGCTATTAAGCTTTTGTAGTATTTTTAAGATAACGCGTTTACAGCAAATGTCAAAAAAACAAGATTCAAAAAACAGAATTATATTGATTTGTTATATATTCACAATACCTAATTTAAATTTTAAATTATGTTTTTTTAAAAACAAGTGTATATTGTTGGGTTGGTAAATATTCTGTATACCAAAAGTTGATAGAGCTTGATATACTTGAAAATTTTACTCATTTGAGATAAAAAAATATAAGTCAAGTGTTTTATGCTGAGAAATTCTTAATTTTTATTTGAGGTATTTTCTGGGTCTTAATATTATTCATTTTGGTCATTTGGCTATTTTTTTGATTTATATCTAAAAGATAGCTGAAGTGAAACTTCAGAAAACGGTATATTATATTAGAGGCTATCAAGTTAATTAATTTCCTCTACCCCCCCCCCCCCCCCTTCTCCCCTATTTATTTTCTTTCATTGATTTGACATAAGCTATAAAATTTGAGAACATTAAATATGTATTCTTATACAATTTAAGACACCCCGAAGTGGGGTCCATATGGACCCTAGTAAACTTTGAATAGCTTTGATATGTAATGTTAGGGATGGAATGTTTAATTTCTCTTTCAAAACAAATGAATTAGACCTAAGATTAATAATAAAATTAAAAAAAGTATTTTATTTCTGAGGGACCTCTCAGGGTCAATTTTGATGTTAAATACCATGAAATATTTTAACATCAGATTTAATTGTATTTTTCATTATAAATGTTATTTTTATTACTTTTATCTAATTGGTATAAATTAAGTTTGTGTTCTTGATAGTAAAAATCTACATATCTATATGGTAAATAATAGTCAAAAATAATTTATAAGCTATTAATGTTTTCCCATAATAGCAGAATGCTTATTAAACCGTAGACCTAAAAACGTAATTCTTGCAATTAAAACATTTTTTATATAATGAAAAAGATTATTTATTGTTTGCAAAATTATAACGCAGTTTTCCTTTATTTATTTGCCACAAACAAAATGAAATTGAAATTGAAAGAGCATCTAATCATAACAAAAAATCTAAATTCGTGAAGGATTCAAAGTTGGAATCCCATTCAACGCCATTGTTACGTTATCACTAAATACCGGCATAAGTGTATTTCATTTCAATTTAAAATAAATTGCAGGCATGTTTTAATAAAGTTCAAGCAAAACTGGATCTGACTAGGGCTTTAATATTTTTAGACGATCAATCATATTAAATAGTTTTAATTAGCTATTAGCAAGTCAAATATTTTTTAATTGTAGTGGTTTTGAAAACAAGACTCTTAGGAAATTTTACCTTAAGTAGTGATTTATACCAAGAACGATCTAGGAGTGGGCGTAAACTTTCGATAAATGGATAAAGTTACAATTGCTACATTTTTTAACTATTAACTATAACTTTTTAAATTTTATTAACTGACCATTTTCCATGATTTTATTTTAACTATGATATTCACTTAGTTAATTTGTTAAATTATAGTTAAATTTAATAATGGACATCCTGTGTCAATTATTTTTATTGTCGGCTACAAGACAATATCTAAGTATTGTGTCAGAAAATCCTTGAAATATATTAAGAATATGAAAGTTTATAAGCATAAATTACAAAATTTAATTGAGCGATTAAGCATAAATATGTTATCAAAAATACTTACCTAAAAACTTAAAATTCATAGTTGAGGTAAAAATAAAAATACTAACTCTAACTAAATTAACGGCCTTAAACTATGTCATACGATCAATAAAAACAATTTGTTAAACTATAACTTTTTTTGGTTAATTGCCCATCCATGGAACAAAGCTTGAGAATAGCAACCCAGCCCGGTTAGACATTAAATTTTAAGTCAGGTCCTCTTTGCAGTGTATTAAAAATAGAGGCTCCATGTTGTCAATCTATCCTGTATTTTGAAAATGGATTACACTTTGAGAAAGTTAGACATAAAACTAATTAATCGTATCAAAGGGAATATCTAAATTTATAATTATATAGTTTTCTCGTCTAATTTTGTAAGCCAGCTATAAACGTTCATAAAAATGTTAATACACAAATAAAATACAAACAAACTAAATTTAAAACAAGCAGTTGCTCTGACATTAGACAACAATTAAAAAACAACATAAACAGTTTTTACAACGTTTTCTAAAGAATCTACTTGCGATAACAATACTCGGTTTAGTTTTTCTCTCAATGCCATCAATTTTTTTATGCGCCCTTCAGAAAAAAATTCACAAAATTTTTTGAACTGGTAATTTTCCAAAAAATCTATTGGCATAATTAGCTCCCTCATGTATCTAAAGTTATTACTTAAAGTTATATAGCAATTTAATATCAAGTTTTTTTTGTCAAAAAACGGATTTTTTTACGAAAACCACAAATTTGACAAAAACATAAAAATATAAAAAAAATAAATATTATAAAAAAAAACGCCTTACGTTAATAATTAATGCTTGCCCATATATATATCTAAACTTATGTTTCTACCCATAGATTTTATAATATAGAAACCCAAAATACCCCAAAAACAGTAAATTTTTATTTTTGACATCAAATAACTTTTGTAATCAGCACCAAAAACTAGACCAAACACAATAGTTGCCATAAATGTTGCTTAAGGTCGTTAACATTTTGTTGCCCAATGATATGTTTAGAAATATTGATAAATTGTATCTAAATCTATATAAATAGCTGATGACCATTTCAACATGACTCTTAGAAAACCTCTAACCCTTAAGAATTTTTAGACAAATATTTTTTTATATTTTAATTCAAAATTTGAATCAAGCTCTCAAAAAATTCAGTTTTTTCAAAAAATTCGAAAAATTGAAATTAATTTACCACATATGGTATTATTTGGAGTGACAAAAATTAAGTAAAAGAAAAGGGCATTTTTTTATAGACATTTTCCTGGCCTAACGCGTTTATAATTCCATCATATAACAAAAAAAAACTAAAAAAAATTTTGAGAATTTTGTAGAAAATTTTCCTGCGATAAGATCTCGGGTTTAGTTTTTTTTTCAATGCCTCCAATTGTGTTTATACTGCGTCTGAAGTTAAATTTTTTTTATAAAATTACTTAAACTATCAATTTTTTAACTTCTATTGGCATATTTAGATTCCTTATGGAAAAAACATCTAAAAAAATTATTATTTAAAATTAGCAATTTACTTTCAAGTTATTTAAGATTAAAAAACGGATTTTATGTCATAAACGACTAATTTAACAAAGACATAAAAATAAAAAATAAAGTTTAATATTATAAAAAAAATATAAACGCCTTACGTTAATAGAATGTTTCCGTAATCTAAATATTTTTTAAACTTTTGTTACTACCCATAAGTTTTATGATATTGTAGCCCAAAATACCAAAAATAGAAAAATCTCAACTTTGACAGCGAATAACTAAAAATCTCAGGCATTGGATAAATGATTATATTCGTAATTAGCACCAAAAACTTGACCAAAAACGATAGTTGCCATAAATGATGCTTAAGGTCGTTGAAATTTTGTTGTCTGTTATGATCAAAAAAAAATACGGGGCGGGCCGATTTTTTATCTCTTATTTCGCCTGTTCTAAACTATTGTTGTTGTTGTTTTTAACCACTGCGAATTTTCAATATGGATGAAGGTGGCTCGGAGGTGTGAGCGAGCTTAAAGGCGGCTAGAATAGGATTTGTCCATAGGTCTAATGGATTAATCGGGGTGCCACGTGATGGGCATGAGAGCCAGTGGTGTAGGCTGTCTGCAGATTTTTTGCAGTCGTAACACATGACGTCAGATGCATAGACGCGGTTACGAAAATCGGCTAGTAGGTAGCAAAAGCCAGATCTTAGTTGTGAAAGAAGACATCTCTCTCGTCTAGAGAGAGTGGTTTCGGAGGGTGAAATGGGAGGGGGCCAGCCATTCAGAAGAATGGGGCAAGGTTTGTATGATTGGATGGTTTCTTTAACAACTCAAAATGTTACACTTATTAAACGTTCAGACTTTAATTTCTAAAAAAAAATTTGGGTTAACGTTATAAAATTTTTAAGGATTTTTTCTAAGAGTTTTGTTGAATTGATTAAACTGGACAACAAATATTGAGAAACTATCTTTTTTTGTCAAATTTTTGGTGCTGAATACAAATATGGATTTGGAATTTAAACCAATGTCACTGATTCTTAGTTATTCGATGTCAAAAATAGAATCTTCCTATTTTGGGGGTATTTTGAGTTTCCATATTATAAAACCTATGGGTAAAACAATAGTTTAAAATAATGAATTTTTTATAATATTTAATTTTTTTTTATTTTTTTGTTTTTGTAAAATTAGTGTGTCATAAAATCCGTTTTTTGATCTTAAATAACATAAAAGTAAATTGCTAGTAATTTAGAAATATCCTTGCTAGATAATTTTTTTATAAGGAATTGAAATATGCCAACCAATTTTTTGTAAAATCAATAGTTTAACAAATTTTTTGTAATTTTTTTAACTTTGGGTGAAGTATAAAAGAAATTAGAATTAGAGGCATTGAGAGAAAAATTAAACCCGGGATCGTTATCACAAGAAAATTCTCTAGAAAACCCTATAAAAATTGTTTATGTTGTTTTGTAGTGTTATCAGCAATGTTTATATAGTTTTAGATACATATTTATAAAGATTTTAAAATATACTGAGAGCAACTGCTTCTTTGAAAATATTGTAAAAACAATGGTTAATAAATTTTCGATGTAAAAACTTTAATTCTTTCTCAGATTTTTAATGTTTTTGTAAAAACAAATGAAGTCCGAATGCGCCCTTATCACACAATAAAGGGTATTACTTTTACACTGCATTTTAATGATAAACGTTTTTAAAACAAACAATTTAGCATGTTTCCCTCTCGGGCCTAAGTCAAAGATATGTCGGGCGGGCCGGACCAGAAAATCACTTGGTTTGAACTATTATCACTTTAACTTAACCGAATAATTTTGCCAAAAGTCTTTTATATTTCTTTAACAATTAAGGGTTCGCAAGGATTTTGAGGGGAGCAGTTATCATTTAACTCTTCGTGATTTAGTTTGGTAACATTTTTAAAAAACCGATTAGGTTTTAAAGAGTCAGCAAAAATAAATAAAGTTATCTAATAAATACATTTTATACATTATCATAATCAGAAAATGTAGGTTGAGGTATTAGATTAAAAAAAATATTATATTTAAATTCAAGGACTCTCTTAGTTCAGGTGAGCTTTTTTTTGGCTACTACAAATAACGCTTAAATGAATATAACTATCCTACTAGCTCGATTAATATTTATTTAATTAAGCCAATTGGCATGACTACTAAAAAATGCGAAATTCAATATCAATAAAATTTTAATGCTTCTCTCACCTGTAAATCCGATTAAGGTAATACCTAATCCAAAATTTTGCAGTTTGGCCTACAAATTTGCTTGTCTTTCAGGGCTTTTAATTTTAACTTACGCGACCTTGAACCTGTTTGACAATGTTCATTACTCAGGGAATCATACATATCAATTGAGATACCCGAATAATTTAAATTCTTCATCAAATCACAAATATCAAATGACCCGTGGAGTTTGGTTTTGGTCCTTAATTAAGTTTGTCAAAAGACAGTTATTGCTAGGGAATCAAAAATCGCAAGGTAAAAGATTCCCATTGTTTGACGTTCCCGATTTCAAATTCGTACATGTTCCCAATCCACAAACATTGGGTAACTTACAAACACGATTTACTGCAAACTGCCAGCCTAACCTTACCCATGACATTTCACTAAACATTACACATAAAATTTGGATACTGGCATTGATTGAGAGTGCCATTGAAAATTTTGATAGGCGTATATTAATAAGAAAAACATGGGCCTCCTCCCAAGGACTCAGCCATTGTATAAATGGTAGCGCTATTCACGTAACGCCATTATTTCTCATGGGACTTCCGGATATCAAGCACAAAAACAACCTTTCGTTTGAAGCCTTCCACGGTGCCAAACAAACTTTTAATTATATTAATAATCATAAGAATAGTGTGTTTCATGATCGTATAGCGGACGAAATTAGATTGTACGGAGATATAGTACAAGGCAATTTCGTGGACATTTACAAACACCTGACCTATAAAACGATTATGGGGCTGCTATACGCTTTCAAATATCAACCCAATACAGCGTTTATGGCCAATTTCGATGAAAAGTACGTTATGAAAATTGACGATGATACGATTCCAAATTTTCCTGTGTTACACAGGACATTACTAAAACAACCCACGCCGGGTAAATCTATCTTATATAAAGATCTCAACCTCGACACCTCTGCAAATTTTAGCTACCTTGATGTAGGCAATAAGAAATTTCTCCGTTGCATAGTAGTGCAAAATTGGAGTCCCCTACGAGACGCTAAAAACAAAAATTACCTTTCACGGGAAGCTTACCCACCATCCAAATTGCCGCCATTTTGTCGGGGTGCAGCATACTTCATAAATTATGATAGCACGCTTCTCGATTCGATGTACGAAATGTCACAGGTCCTGTCCTACCGACCAAACGAGGACGTTTTTACGACCGGATTTTTAACTGGCCTCCTAAATATTAGCTTATTCGATTTGGCGGGTGCCGAAATTTACCAATCTGATCAAGCCTTTAACAACTTCGCCGATCCATTAATTAACAAATTACTTAAAGGGTACGCCCTGATTTCGCAGGTCAAGACAAAAGAATACCAGCCAATTTGGGATTCCATAAGAAAAGAAAGGGATGACTATGATTACACGAGTCATTTTGTTCAGAGTTACCCCCGTAGATTGTAATTTCTTTTTTAAATTATGAAAATTCTTTAGTCAAAAAAAAGCAACTTAAACGTGAATTGATTATTAGCATTTAGATTTAAACGGTCCATTCTGAAATGAGAGCCGTTTGCTGACCTTCGAATAAATACTATGTAGCTTTAACTTTCAACACCTTCTAAAATATTTTATGGCTGTAGGTTAAGCATCTTACTCAGTTTTTTTTGTGACTATTATTACTCCTTATTTTTACCAAAAACTTCAAATTTGACCAAAATAAATTTAAAATAAGGTATTACCTATATATCACAGGTGGACAAAAATCAATGAATGATCTATGACACTTCATTCATATAATCTACATGATATCCTTATCTCATATATTAATCGGTTTTTCGGTATATTATAATCTAGATTCGGCTATTTTTATAGCTAAAAATCAAAAAAGCAATGGCCAAATTTGAAATTGACTGATTTTGCGACCTCGAAAATATCTAAAGAGAAAAAAAAATTTGTTCAATTTGAAAACACCTGTAATCCTTATTTTTTCTCTCAAATAATGAGAAATACAAATTTTAGGCATAAAAAGCTCTTACATCAGCATTTAGGTTATACACAATATTTAGTACCCCAACCTATATAGAAAACAGTATATCGGTTTCAAAATAAAAATAATATTTTAAGATTTAACAGTTTAGATGTTTTGTATATATTAATAATTTTT
Organism: Acutogordius australiensis; assembly: GCA_030555515.1. NCBI lineage: Eukaryota > Metazoa > Nematomorpha > Gordioida > Gordea > Gordiidae > Acutogordius > Acutogordius australiensis. Next base: position 14,948 of record JAUIRJ010000251.1, on the reverse strand, counting down.
TTCATATTTTTGTTTTTAAATCTTTATTGTTTTTTTAACTTTTCTAAATTTTCAATGAAGCTGGCCAAGGATTAGAAACAACGGTAAATTTTAAAATCCTTGAGAATGCAGGTCTAGTCATTAAATTAAGGTCATATCGTGAATTTTATGAAAACATAAAAGAATGCATCCCCATGATGGCCTAATCTCCTATATATTTTTCGTTTTTCTTAGTTTCTTCCGGTTTTGGCTCCTTAGATCCGTCCATAACGAAAAATGGCCGTTTTTGACCAATTTGACAGATTAAAATATACCCTAAAGAGAACAAATTTAAAAATTTCTTTTTCATATAAAAATCCCTTGTACCTTATATTGATAATCACAAATAATGAGAAATATATTTTATGAATATATCAAGCTCTTACAGTATTTACATAATACAAAATATTTCGCGCCCCATTACGACGCGATATATTATCGGTTTTTAATTTGAAGTGTCAATTTAACAGTTTAAATATTGTGAATACGCAAAAGTAAAATTTCAATTTATTTTTGTTTTTAAATCTTGTTTGTTTTTTCAACATTTTTTTTAAATTTTCAATGTTAATAGCTGACTAACTAAGTTTGATTAAAAAATAGGTAAAAGGATTTGAAAATTTCTAAGAAGGAGGGTTTGATCTCTGTAGTTAGTTCATAACTCTCAAAAAATTGTTGACCTGTGTTATAACAATGTGTCAATGTGAGACACTAGGTAAAAAAACCTGGTTCGAGTGCGATTTATTTCCGACGCATAGGTGATTTGCTTGTCACTAATCATTCCAGTTTTTTTACCTAGTGTCTCACATTGACATTGATTATAACACAGATCAGCAATTTTTTGAGTTATACAGGCAAACCCCCTTGCTTAGAAATTTTCAGATCCTTTACCTATTTTTTAATCAAACTTTTAGTTAGTCTATTATATTGTTAATTTAAAAAATGTTGGCACAGACAAACAAAAATTGAATTTGCACTGCTATTCACAATATTTAATAGATGACCTCAAATTAATAAACCATAATAATGCTTCGTAATGGGCGCGAAATTATTATGTAGCTACTGTGGTGACTTGATATTCATAAAATATATTTCTCATTATTTTGTACTTATCATGATAGTGCATATGGGTTTATGTATGAAAAGAAATTTTAAATTTATTCTTCTTTAGGTACATTTTTAATTTGTCAAATGGTCAAAACGACATTTTCGTTATATCGACTCTAGGATGGCTAAAACTAGAAGAACCAAGAAAAACGAAAAATATGAGATTAGACCAAATGGGTCACTCTTTATGCTTTCAGTAAATTCGATATGACCTTAATGAGATTAATCGTGACCTACAAGATTTTAAATTTAATGTTGTTTCGAAATCCTAGGCAACTCAATGAAATTTAGAAAAATAAAACAAACAATAGATTTTACAAAACAAAAATATGGAAAAATTAATTATACAAAACATCTAAATTGTTAAATCTCAAAGATATTTTTTTAATAGAAACCGATATACACGTTTTCATATATAGCTGAAAACTAAGATGTGTATAACCTAAATGCTGATGTAAAGAGCTTTCTTTATGTCCTAAATTTGTATTTCTACTACTTGAGAGAAAAAATATGGAGATTACAGGTGTTTTCAATTGACAAATTTTTTTTTCTTGATATTTTCTTGATACTAAAAACTTTCAGTCTAATTTCAAATTTATTCATTGCTTATTTGATTTTTAGCTGTAAAATAGTAGAATTCAGGATTATAATGATACCGAAAACCGATGAAGATATGAGCCAAGGATATCACTGATAGATTAATATAATGAAGTGTCAGATCAATCAAGTTACGATTTTTATCCTAACTCTGACAGACAGGTAATGACTCTATTTTTTAAATTTATTTTGGCTTAAATTTAGTTTTTAGTAAAAATAAGGAAATAATAATAATGTCACAAAAAACTGAGCAAGATGCTAACCTCACATAAGAAAATATTTGAAGGTGCTGCATGTTAAAGCCACATATATTTATTCGATAGTCAGCAAACGGCCTTTAATTTCGAATGAACCATTTAAATTAATACTACAATCAATTCACGCTTGTTGTTTTTTTTCGACTTAAAGAATTTTCATAATTAAAAAGAATGGCACAATCTATTGGGGTAACTCCAGCAAAATGACCAGTTCATTGCTTCATCCCTTTCTTCTTATGGAATCCCACCATTGCCCGTATTCTTGTTCTGACCGCGAACTGTATGCAAACTCTATAATTTTGTTAATTACCGATCAAGAAGCTGTTCCAAAAGGCATTGACTGATTGGTAAATTTCGTCAAATTCCCCAAATCGAAATAGTTAATAATTGAGAGTGCCAGTTGGAAATCCAATGATAAAACGTCCTCTGTTGGTCGCAGACAGACCCGTACACTCCGTACACGAATCGATGAGCGCAAAGCATCGCGAATTTGTGAAGTATATGCTGCAACTCGACAAACAGGCTTTGCAGTGGTGCTTTCGAGAAAGGTAATTTTGCTACAGGTTATCTGTAGGGTTCCCTTTATCAACAGCACGGAGAGCTCTTAGCCTACTATTTCTTGCAGACTAAATTTTCTGCAGAGGTGTCGAGGTTTAGATCGTTGATGAGACAGATTTTACCTCAGTGGGTTAGCTGAGAATGTCCCAACACAGAAAAATTGGACGCATCACCGTCAATTTTCATAACGTACTTTCATCGAAATTCATTGGCACGTCATTATTGATATTGAAAGTGTAGTAGCAAGCTCCCATGGGATTCATTTTATAGGTCAGTGTTTCAAATGTCCACGAAATGCCTCTAAACAGTTCCTTCCGTACACAACCTAATGGCCCATATGCCGATCACCAGAAACACACTATTTTTTATGATTTATTAATATAATTGGTGTTGTTGGCACCCGAGTGGTGTGGCTTCAAACAAAGGGTTATGAAGCGATATCCAAGTCCCAATGGAGAAATAATGCGTTACGTGAATAAAGGCCACCATTTATACAATGGCTTAAATCCTTGGGAAGAGGAGCCCATGTTTTTTCTTATTAAATATAAATTCCCTATCAAAATTTTCATGGACTTTCAATCAATGCCAGTATCCAAATTTTATGGTAATGTTGAGGAAATGTCATGGGTGAAGGTTAGGCTGGCAGTTTGCAGTAAATCGTGTTTGTAAGTTACCCAATGTTTGTGGATTGGAAACATGTACGAATTTGAAATCGGGAACGCTCAAACAATGGAATCTTTTGGTCTTGCGATTTTTGACCTTCTGAATACAACGGTCTTTTGACAAGCTTAATTAGGGACCAAAACCAAACTCCACAGTCATTGATATTCGTGATTTGATGAAGAATTGAAACAATCGGGAATCTCAATTGATATGTCATGATTCCCTGTAGTAATGAATATTGTCAAACAGGTTCAAGGTCGCATAAGGTAAATTAAGCCCCCCTGAAAAGAACAAGCAAATTTGTAGCCAAATCAAAATTTGGATTAGGCATACCCAATCGATTTACAGGTGAGAGAAGCATTCGAAATTTATTGATATTGAATTTCGCATTTTTAGTAGTCATGCCAATTGGCTAATTAAATAAATATTAATCGAGCTAGTAGGATAGTTATATTCATTTAAGCGTTATTTGTAGTAGCCAAAAAAGCTCACCTGAACTAAGAGAGTCCTTGAATTTAAATATAATATTTTTTAATTCTAATACCTCAACCTACATTTTCTGATTATGATAATGTATAAAATGTATTTAGATAACTTTATTTTTTTTGCACTCTTTAAAACCCAAACGTTTTTTAAAAATGTTACCAAACTAAATCACGAAGAGTTAAATGAAATAACTGCTCCCTCAAAATCCTTGCGAACCCTTAATTGTTAAAGAAATATAAAAGACTTTTTGCAAAATTATTCGGTTAAGTTAAAGTGATAGTTCAAACCAAGTGATTTTCTGGTCATACGCCGACATATCTTTGACTTAAGCGAGAGGAACATGCTAAATTGTTGTTTAAAAACGTTTATCATTAAAATGCAGTGTAAAAGTAATACCCTTCATTGTGTGATAAGGGCCATTCGGACTTCATTTGTTTTTACAAAAACATTAAAAATCTGAGAAAGAAATTAAAGTTTTTACATCGAAAATTTATTAACCATTGTTTTTACAATATTTTCAAAAAGCGTTGCTCCCAGTATATTTTAAAATCTTTATAAATATGTATCTAAAACTATATAAACATTGCTGATAACACTACAAAACAACATAAACAATTTTTATAGGGTTTTCTAGAGAATTTTCTTGTGATAACGATCCCGGGTTTAATTTTTCTCTCAATGCCTCTAATTCTAATTTCTTTATACTTCACCAAAGTTAAAAAAATTACAAAAAATTGTTAAACTATTGATTTTACAAAAAATTGGTTGGCATATTTCAATTCCTTATAAAAAAATTATCTAGCAAGGATATTTCTAAATTACTAGCAATTTACTTTTATGTTATTTAAGATCAAAAAACGGATTTTATGACACACTAATTTTACAAAAACAAAAAAATAAAAAAAAATTAAATATTATAAAAAATTCATTATTTTAAACTATTGTTTTACCCATAGGTTTTATAATATGGAAACTCAAAATACCCCCAAAATAGGAAGATTCTATTTTTGACATCGAATAACTAAGAATCAGTGACATTGGTTTAAATTCCAAATCCATATTTGTATTCAGCACCAAAAAATTTGACAAAAAAAGATAGTTTCTCAATATTTGTTGTCCAGTTTAATCAATTCAACAAAAACTCTTGAAAAAAATCCTTAAAAATTTTATAACGTTAACCCAAATTTTTTTAGAAATTAAAAGTCTGAACGTTTAATAAGTGTAACATTTTGAGTTGTTAAGAAAACCATCCAATCATACAAACCTTGCCCCATTCTTCTGAATGGCTGGCCCCCTCCATCCCCTCCCAAACCACTCTCTCGACGAGAGATGTCTTCTTTCACAACTAAGATCTGGCTTTTCTACCTACTAGCCATTTTCGTAACCGCGTCTATGCATCTGACGTCATGTGTTACGACTGCAAAAAATCTGCAGACAGCCTACACCACTGGCTCTCATGCCCATCGCGTGACACCCCGATTAATCCGGGTAGATCTATGGACAAATCCTATTCTAGCCGCCTTAAGCTCGCTCACCTCCGAGCCACCTTCATCCATATTGAAAATTCGCAGTGGTTAAAAACAACAACAACAATAGTTTAGAACAGGCGAAATAAGAGTAAAAAATCGGCCCGCCCCGTATTTTTTGATCATAACAGACAACAAAATTTCAACGACCTTAAGCATCATTTATGGCAACTATCGTTTTTGGTCAAGTTTTGGTGCTAATTACGAATATAATCATTTATCCAATGCCTGAGATTTTTAGATCGCTGTCAAGTTGAGATTTTTCTATTTTGGTATTTTTGGGCTACAATATCATAAAACTTATGGGTAGTAACAAAGTTTAAAAAATATTTAGATTACGGAAACATTCTATTAACGTAAGGCGTTTATATTTTTTTTATAATATTAAACTTTATTTTTATTTTTATGTCTTTGTTAAATTAGTCGTTTATGACATAAAATCCGTTTTTTAATCTTAAATAACTTGAAAGTAAATTGCTAATTTTAAATAATAATTTTTTTAGATGTTTTTTCCATAAGGAATCTAAATATTCCAATAGAAGTTAAAAAATTGATAGTTTAAGTAATTTTATAAAAAAAATTTAACTTCAGACGCAGTATAAACACAATTGGAGGCATTGAAAAAAAAGCTAAACCCGAGATCTTATCGCAGGAAAATTTTCTACAAAATTCTCAAAATTTTTTTAGTTTTTTTTTGTTATATGATGGAATTATAAACGCGTTAGGCCAGGAAAATGTCTATAAAAAAATGCCCTTTTCTTTTACTTAATTTTTGTCACCCAAATAATACCATATGTGGTAAATTAATTTCAATTTTTCGAATTTTTGAAAAAACTGAATTTTTGAGAGCTTGATTCAAATTTTGAATTAAAATATAAAAAAATATTTGTCTAAAAATTCTTAAGGGTTAGAGGTTTTCTAAGAGTCATGTTGAAATGGTCATCAGCTATTTATATAGATTTAGATACAATTTATCAATATTTCTAAACATATCATTGGGCAACAAAATGTTAACGACCTTAAGCAACATTTATAGCAACTATTGTGTTTGGTCTAGTTTTTGGTGCTGATTACAAAAGTTATTTGATGTCAAAAATAAAAATTTACTGTTTTTGGGGTATTTTGGGTTTCTATATTATAAAATCTATGGGTAGAAACATAAGTTTAGATATATATATGGGCAAGCATTAATTATTAACGTAAGGCGTTTTTTTTTATAATATTTATTTTTTTTTTTATATTTTTATGTTTTTGTCAAATTTGTGGTTTTCGTAAAAAAAATCCGTTTTTTTGACAAAAAAAACTTGATATTAAATTGCTATATAACTTTAAGTAATAACTTTAGATACATGAGGGAGCTAATTATGCCAATAGATTTTTTGGAAAATTACCAGTTCAAAAAATTTTGTGAATTTTTTTCTGAAGGGCGCATAAAAAAATTGATGGCATTGAGAGAAAAGCTAAACCGAGTATTGTTATCGCAAGTAGATTCTTTAGAAAACGTTGTAAAAACTGTTTATGTTGTTTTTTAATTGTTGTCTAATGTCAGAGCAACTGCTTGTTTTAAATTTAGTTTGTTTGTATTTTATTTGTGTATTAACATTTTTATGAACGTTTATAGCTGGCTTACAAAATTAGACGAGAAAACTATATAATTATAAATTTAGATATTCCCTTTGATACGATTAATTAGTTTTATGTCTAACTTTCTCAAAGTGTAATCCATTTTCAAAATACAGGATAGATTGACAACATGGAGCCTCTATTTTTAATACACTGCAAAGAGGACCTGACTTAAAATTTAATGTCTAACCGGGCTGGGTTGCTATTCTCAAGCTTTGTTCCATGGATGGGCAATTAACCAAAAAAAGTTATAGTTTAACAAATTGTTTTTATTGATCGTATGACATAGTTTAAGGCCGTTAATTTAGTTAGAGTTAGTATTTTTATTTTTACCTCAACTATGAATTTTAAGTTTTTAGGTAAGTATTTTTGATAACATATTTATGCTTAATCGCTCAATTAAATTTTGTAATTTATGCTTATAAACTTTCATATTCTTAATATATTTCAAGGATTTTCTGACACAATACTTAGATATTGTCTTGTAGCCGACAATAAAAATAATTGACACAGGATGTCCATTATTAAATTTAACTATAATTTAACAAATTAACTAAGTGAATATCATAGTTAAAATAAAATCATGGAAAATGGTCAGTTAATAAAATTTAAAAAGTTATAGTTAATAGTTAAAAAATGTAGCAATTGTAACTTTATCCATTTATCGAAAGTTTACGCCCACTCCTAGATCGTTCTTGGTATAAATCACTACTTAAGGTAAAATTTCTAAAGTCTTGTTTTCAAAACCACTACAATTAAAAAATATTTGACTTGCTAATAGCTAATTAAAACTATTTAATATGATTGATCGTCTAAAAATATTAAAGCCCTAGTCAGATCCAGTTTTGCTTGAACTTTATTAAAACATGCCTGCAATTTATTTTAAATTGAAATGAAATACACTTATGCCGGTATTTAGTGATAACGTAACAATGGCGTTGAATGGGATTCCAACTTTGAATCCTTCACGAATTTAGATTTTTGTTATGATTAGATGCTCTTTCAATTTCAATTTCATTTTGTTTGTGGCAAATAAATAAAGGAAAACTGCGTTATAATTTTGCAAACAATAAATAATCTTTTTCATTATATAAAAAATGTTTTAATTGCAAGAATTACGTTTTTAGGTCTACGGTTTAATAAGCATTCTGCTATTATGGGAAAACATTAATAGCTTATAAATTATTTTTGACTATTATTTACCATATAGATATGTAGATTTTTACTATCAAGAACACAAACTTAATTTATACCAATTAGATAAAAGTAATAAAAATAACATTTATAATGAAAAATACAATTAAATCTGATGTTAAAATATTTCATGGTATTTAACATCAAAATTGACCCTGAGAGGTCCCTCAGAAATAAAATACTTTTTTTTAATTTTATTATTAATCTTAGGTCTAATTCATTTGTTTTGAAAGAGAAATTAAACATTCCATCCCTAACATTACATATCAAAGCTATTCAAAGTTTACTAGGGTCCATATGGACCCCACTTCGGGGTGTCTTAAATTGTATAAGAATACATATTTAATGTTCTCAAATTTTATAGCTTATGTCAAATCAATGAAAGAAAATAAATAGGGGAGAAGGGGGGGGGGGGGGGGGGGGGTAGAGGAAATTAATTAACTTGATAGCCTCTAATATAATATACCGTTTTCTGAAGTTTCACTTCAGCTATCTTTTAGATATAAATCAAAAAAATAGCCAAATGACCAAAATGAATAATATTAAGACCCAGAAAATACCTCAAATAAAAATTAAGAATTTCTCAGCATAAAACACTTGACTTATATTTTTTTATCTCAAATGAGTAAAATTTTCAAGTATATCAAGCTCTATCAACTTTTGGTATACAGAATATTTACCAACCCAACAATATACACTTGTTTTTAAAAAAACATAATTTAAAATTTAAATTAGGTATTGTGAATATATAACAAATCAATATAATTCTGTTTTTTTGAATCTTGTTTTTTTGACATTTGCTGTAAACGCGTTATCTTAAAAATACACAAAAGCTTAATAGCTCTAAAATATGATACAAGGAAAGTCTAAAATCGGCATCTGTACGATCCCTCCATACCCGTACGTGCGGCCAATCATTTTTGATCAATCATTTAAACCCAAAAAAATATTTGCGTAGGCGCCAAAATTGCGCTTTGATTGTGAAATTCTATTACACGAGTCCAACAAATATAAATGTTAGAAATAATAAGTTTATAAAAACATATAAGCATGCATTCCCATAAGGGCCTTATCTCATAATTATTTTTCGTTTTTGCAGTTTCTTTCGCCTTTAGCTTTTAGATCCGTTCAAATGAAAACAATGGCCTTTTTTTTAAAAATTACATTGCGTATTGAAAATACGCTAAAAAAAATTCAAAAGTTTTTCATAAAATCCTTGAAACTTATATTTATCATCTCAAATAATAAGGAATAAAATTTTTTAGTACATTAAGCTTTTACATATTTTAGATAATACAGATTTTTTGCGTCCAAGCTTAAATAAGCACGATATAATGGTATTTTTATTAAAATAATTATTTGAAATTTGAATTTGACAATTTAGCTGTTGTGAATATGCAAAAAAAAGTTTTAATTTATTTTTAGTTTTTTTTACATATTTCTTTTAATATTTTCAATGTTTATAGGACTTTCTCTATTAAAAAAGGTAAACAGATTTGAAAATCCTTAAGATGATAGGTTTTCTGCAGTTAGCTCACAACTCTCAAAAATTGGTTGACCTGTGTTATAATACAAAAAAAACATATATTATAAAAACCGCCTTATTGCAAAATAAATATATGTTTTCAAAGAATTTTGTTTTTTAGAATTAAAAACGTTAAAAATAATTGACAATTTTTTTATTATCAAAACTGTTGTAATAATTTTTACACATATTGTGTGAACAATTTAACAATTTTAAAAACTATTAATTATTAATTAATCGGATTCTATTATTCTATATTTGAAATGCCAACTCAAAGTTAGTCAATAAATTTCACATTTAATATTTTACTTGGTTGGTAATTCGCCATTTTTAAGATCAGACTGCTAATATTAAAATTTTTTTAGAATATTATATGATAAATATATGTTTGGCTGCGGGTGGAAAAAAAGTTTTGACAAAAAAAATTGCACGCATTTTAACAACATTGAGGCGGCTAGTGTGAATAAAAATTTAAAAAAGTAAAAAATAGTTAGGCATATCTTAAAAAGACCAAAAAACCTAAATTCATTGATATTAGCCGTTAAAACTTTTTTAATTTTAGAACTATTATTTTTACTATTTTGAAAGAAGTATAAGCCGCAGCCTTTTAAAATAATTATATCACAAAGTTAATTAATAGAGCTTTTTTTCTTTTTTTAAATTAAATAAAGTTTATTTTTACGCCATTAATAGAATGCATATATTGTTTTATTTAGAAGGATTTTTTTATTACTTAAATTAATTAATAAATTTATACCGTTACAAAAACACACGGCATAACATATATGTTAACTATTCATTCGCTAAACCATGTGAGTAAAAAATTCAACCTGCACAGGTAAAAATTGAATTTTAAATAAAAAAAAAGTTTATAGGATTAAGGAATTTATTATATTTTAGTAAAAAATGGCTTGCATGAGTTATTTTTATGAATTTTTGACTTTAACGTTAATTGTCTTAAATGGGCATGGCTATGATCACAAATATCTAATGACTGAAAACGAAACTCATGGTCAAGAATTCACAACATTTTGTTTGGATCAAATTTTTAACAAATATGGTGGCTTTGAATTAAATGAAAATGAGACAGAAGCTGTTAACTTAACAACCATATTAGCAAATACCAATAAAACAATAAACCTAGAACAAGCAATTCATAAGGGAAATATTTATGAACCGTTAAAATCAAATTTCACTAATAAACAATTGGTGCCAATAATGAATTACTCAAAAGCGTCAAACCAACAAAATTATGAAGAATTTGATCCTAAAAATATACTAGGGAGTTTTGAAAAAATGGATATTTTTCATTTTTCCATATTACTAGCTCGCTTAGGACTTTCTTCAAATATCAAACAAAAATTTAGTAATATATCTGAAAATAAATTACCTGTAACAAAAACACATAAAGCTAATAATCAAGCTAGAGTGATTCCAAACAAAAGGCAATTGAGACATGTAAAAAACAAATATATGGATGAGGAGGCATCTTTGTTCACAGAAGTTGATCAGGTTTTTAATGTTATTAATTTTACATTTAACCTTGTTTTTAATTATGGCTTGGGAAGGGTAATTAATTTTAAATTTTGTAATATAAGGGTTTAAAGTTACTTCATTTTTTAATTTTATAATAAATTTTATTGTAAATGAATGCTATGCAAAAAGTTGCAAACCCTAATTAGCACTAAAATTTTGAAATAAACGTCCTTAAATATATAAGCTATTTTAAATAGAAGCAGTTTTAATAACTTGGAAGCTACCAAACGGCTTACTGTTGATGCTATAAATTTTTTTTGATTGTAGTGCCCATGCCTAAATGCCAAAAATTTTTGTCTGTTGCAGGTCTGCAAAACTGTTTAGAACTGAAAGATTAGGCTATAAAAAGTCAAAATAAAATTACTACATCCATGAGTGCTAATTTAAACATTAATGGGACCTTATTGTTTGGTATTCATGTGCAAAATTTAAGTTAGTAAATTCCGATTTTTTTTTTAACTTTTTACAATTTTTACTAATTTCTAGGTCGCAGTATGAGTCATTTTTGCCATTTTTTCGACTTTCCCCAAGGACTAGGGCCCTGTTTCGATTACAATTGGAAAACGGAAAATGCATTACACATAAACCTAAATTATGCCACTGCAGTTTTGTAGGCTTCGTCGAGCTCTTGTAACCTTGTAATATCTAACGCAGGTCGACAAATTTCAATGTCATGACCCTTTTTACGAGCTTTTTAAATAGAAAAGCCCTAAAAATCTCTAAAGGCTGGCCTTTTTTCAGGGCCTGATTTAAAGTTATTTTTTGAGTTGTAAAATTGATTAAATATAGCCTCATTGTTTAAAAGTTTATTTTGCTTCCCCAAAAATCACCCATTGCATTAAAACTAATTATGATTTTGCTCTAAAACCCATTATGGCAAAAAGCAAATTTGCTATCTCAAGTCAACCTATTTTTAAGCTTCACCATTCTTCTAATCAAGGGCGTAGCAAGTTGTAAAGCCTGGGGGGGTTTCAAAAAAAAATTTTTGCCGCCTTCGGCGGCATAGTGCGGGCACGACCTTCGGTCGTGCCATAGTGTTTTAATTTGAAATCTAATGATTGTTACTTAATTTTGCTTTCTAAAATTTGAGTAATCATTAAGGACTTTTATAAATAATGTTTATATAAACAAACATATATGGTATTGTCAGCATCCAAACGCAATATTCCGCCGGCGGAATATTGTCTGGACTTGACCTCAGCGTCTAAAGATTATATTCCGCCGGCGGAATATAAATTGGCGTATAGTCAACGACCAAAACGGATTTTCGCCGGCGGAATATTGTCTGGACTTGAGCTCAACGTCCAAAGCTTATATTCCGCCGGAAATTTTTTGCAAAATTTAAGGGACAAACAGTGAACTGTATGTGATTAATTTTGAAATATTGATTAATAAACGTTTTTGATTTTTTATGCTTAGAATATGAAATGTTTAATGAATAAAGGTCATGTTGCATTTAAAATTAGGGTTAAGGGCTAAAATAGTGCTAAAAACTTAAAGATTTAAAGATTCATATTTGGACCGGTATATTTAGAAGCGCTTCAACTGCACATTTAAAAGCGCTTAGGGATTTTTGATACCCTCAGAAGTGCGATAAAAAACTCGCTCAATTTTTTTGTTTTAAAATTAAGCAAAAGACTCTAAAAAACGCCGAGGTATTTTTGTAATGTACCTGTGACTTTAGCACCAAGAATCCTAACTCGCAATAATCAAATCTAAGCAGGAAAAAACATACTAAGGTGCCTTAAAACGCGTAGGTGATATTGAGAGCACGCAAAAGACTCCTAAAATAGTGGAAAAAAGTGAATTAGGGTCTGCGCACATGTGTCAAACTTTTAAAAGCACCAATAATAAAAAATTTCACAACTTTTAAGATTTATATAAGCCTTTTTTAACCCTTTGTTAATATTAGGGCATTCCCTGCCTAGCTGGCCCTTAAAAATGCGATATTGGAATTAATGGAAGGTTTATAATTTAAATATCTCCAATTTTTAGTCAGTTAACGAACCGGATTTAGACCTTCCTTAAAATTTTTTTAATTTCAATATTCCTATTTTGTACCAATTAAGAATTAAAACATTTTAAAAAATTAAGAAATACGGTTGGATTATTGTAGGCTCAATATAATTTCAAGTTCAAAGTTTATCTAATATGTATATTTTGACAATCTTTTTGGATTCCCAGCCAATAATTTGAAAATCGCGTACTCACATAACTAAAAACTTTTGGTTATTAAAGGGAACCAATGAAGGCTCAAACGCACGAATCCTGAATTTTAGATCGCCCAAATTGTATTTGTAAAGATTGAGGTATCTTAAACTTGAGCGACCTCTAACGTGCAAAATATAAATTACATTAAAATTAAAGCCTAACGATATTGATTTGACGCTGAAACATTATAAAGGCGCATTTAGAACCAAAATTTATTTTTCAAATTTAAGGCCTGCTCCAATCCAAAAATAAGGCCTGAAAATTTTTAAATACAAGCTAAAAAAGTGTTGTTTTAAAAGTACAGTAAAAATAGAGAGTAAAAGTTAAACTATTTATCGCGTGAAAATAAATTTATCGTTTTTAGTTCTTGTTAATAAACAAATAGAGCATATAAAATTCAAAACTTTAGCCCATCTGGCCCGTAATTTCTATTTTTAAATTTCAACGCCCTGGTGCTTTTTTCCCGTTATAAATTTTAAACCGTCCTGGCCCTTATGTGCCTGGCGGGCCAGGGGCAGGACTCGGTTCTCGACTTTAATTTCTAATGGATGCAGGCAAATCTTTTAGAAAAAATAAATCGTGAAGTGAAGAGGGCTTTTAAAGCGGAGCAAGGTTATGATTAACTATTGAATTTCTCTATTTAAAATTATACATTTGTGGGGAATGATCCTTTGGGGAACCGGCAAATTTTATAAAATGATGAAAGCTCATTTTTTTGATTCTAGTCACGATTAACATAGTATTCACATAATAACTTTTTTTTTTGTTTCAGTTAAGGCTACCATTTCGGTAACATGCACTAAATCATCACAATATAAGCAGATTTGCGTCCCTAAAAATATAAACCTTCCATTAATTCCTATACACATTTTTAAGGGCCAGCTAGGTAGGGAATACCCTAATATTAACAAAGGGTTATTAATTAAGGCTTGTATAAATCAAGTTGTAAATTTTCTTAAATTTGGTTCTCTAAAGAAGTTCAATACCTCTACTTAGTCATAATTCATTTTTTGCACTATTTTGGGGAGTCTTTTGCGTACTCTCCATCTCTTCTATGAGTTTGAAGGCACCTAGTATGTTTTCCTGCTTACATTTGAATCTTTATTGCGATTAAGATTCTTGGTGCATACTTAGAGTCACAGGTAAATTACAGAAATACCTCGGCGTTTTATAGAGTCTTTCCCACTTTATTCTTGCGCGGTTTTATAACATTGGCCACTTTTGAGGGTATCTAAAAAACTAAGCGCTTTCAAATGTACGTTAAAGCTGCTGCTAAATATACGGTCCAAATATGAATCTTTAAAAAATCTTTAAAGTTTTTAGCACTATTATAACCCTTAACCGTAATTTTAAGTTCAACTGACCTCTATTTATTCAACTGTCTATTCTAAGCATAAAAAATCAAAAAGTCTAATAATCAATATTTCAAAATTAATCACATAAAAAGTTCACTGTTTGTCCCTGATATTTTGCAAAAAGAATTTCCGGCGGAATATAAGCTTTGGACGTTCAAGTCCATACAATATTCCGCCGGCGAAAGCGTTTTGGTCGTTGACTATACGCCAATTTATATTCCGCCGGCGGAATATAAGCTTTGGACGCTGAAGTCAAAGTCCAGACAATATTCCGCCGGCGGAATATTGCGTTTGG